>WOUH02000028.1:8644935-8656953 GCA_009936405.2 Stevia rebaudiana | reverse complement strand
TTCCAAGTGCTTTGGGTGGGGGTGGTGGTGGCGGTGGAGCTGGTGGAGGTAATCCTGGTGACACAAGCATGCCGTTTCCTGATGAAAAAGGCAGAGGCGGCGGCGGTGGTGGTGGCGGTATTGGTACATTACTTGAGGTGAACGAGGGTGGCGGTGGTGGTGGTGGTGGTGGAGGTGGTGATACTGGTTTCCTTGTATCACCTTCTCTCACTGAGAGAAGTGGTGGTGGTGGTGGTGGCGGCGGTGGTGGCGGTGCTTTGGGGGATGAATCTGGTGATGAAATCTCCGGTTCACCAAATGGCTGCAGAGGTGGTGGCGGTTGAGTGGTTTCTGAATCCAATAGCTGAGGTGGCGGTGTTACTATTGCTGCTGAAATGGATGGTCTTTCAGAAGATGGTGATGATGGTGATCCTCCAGTCAGAATCAACTGTACATTCTCCGAATCCACAATTGATTTCAAAGATGATGACGGTACTGAAATCTCCATTTGCACTTTTACATTGCAATCAGAATTACCATCTTCGTTCTTCACCTCTTCACCATGAGATTCTATCTGGAAACACAACTCTTATTATCAATCACATATATGGCATGTTGAGTAACCGTTTCAAAATGTAGACCTTTTGTCCTTTTTATTATTTCTAATTAACGAGTCTGCTACATATGATCCAAAAGAATGATCAAAAAAGGAATCTGATATCTGACTCAAATAACTTAAAAGGTTTATTCATTTGAAATGCACTGTTTAATCCATTTCTTTTTAAAGTGATTACTTATTTTACCTGTTTAACCACATTACAGATAAAACTCAAAACATAGTTCAAAACTTCAATTTGACCCAATTATAAGTAAACGGGTCAAAGTTGGCACGTCTAATAAAGGACAGGTGGAGAGAATGTAACTTATGAGCATGCCTTTGCGGGTATAATATTAGTTGATAACTCGGTGAGTACAGAAGTTGGTGAAGGTAATTTGTCTTGATAAGACCTTGAAGAAGATATCCCATTTGAACTAGAAGGCGAGTCGACATTTTCCTTCATATCTTTTTCATTATTTGTATCCGTCTTTTTATTAATTTTCTTTCGTGCCACGTTAATTATGTCATCAAGCAAAGCCAATGCTGTAACAAAACCACAAGAACCATATTACAAGGTGATCCAACTGAATCATAAATACACAATCTTTAAACAAGCTCACTTGCTGATTATTTCAATAGACAACATTAACTTACCATGTTTTTCCAAATCGTCATTATCTCCGTTATCTTGTTTGGATTTGATCATCCAATCATCATTATCCATCCAATGCTTCCCAAGAGACTTGATAGATGCACAAAGCTCGTTTATCGCCTATTTGCATAACTCATTAATAGCTATAAACCAAAACTTTGAAGTCAATAAAATCCATGATTATATATATTATACATCTAGAAAACCTTATCCATAGTTCCTTCTGAATCTGATATTGAATTATAATGCACAACATCCGGATGTAACTTCTGCAATTCTTTGACAGTGTGTTTCACCAACTGCAGATAAACCAGAGAAATAAAATGGATTAACAAACATTTTAATACAAAATGAGTAATCTTTAAAAATAACTATACCTCAATAATAGTTGAAGAACCAATACAATGAGGCAAATCAACCAATTCTCTAAAGCTCATGATTTTCTTTCGAAGCTCAATCATTTTATCAGACTTTTCAGCACCAGGTAACTTCTGCACCACCACATTATTGGTTTCAACCACATTTTTGGTTTCAACCACATTTTCAGCACCATTTGACTTCTTTTGAGACCTTTTTGATGATTGAGATCTTTTACTATGTCCCGAAAGGTTTTTAGTTGTCCACCGATTACTCCTACTTGACTCCGAGGTATTCTTTCCTTTCTTTCAGATCAATAACAAGTCAATCAGCCAAGTTATTATACTATTGGTACACACACTTAAACTCATTTGGGTTTTTCATCAAACACCTTATGTGCATTAGAATAGTAGTATGTAATGCATAGAAGAAAAGTTATAATCTGTATCCGGCATTCAGCTTTTCTTGCTTATGGATCATACTTAATTATATATAATCAAAGATTCAGATATGTATAAGCATATACACATCAAACAGCTGCTAATTCGAAAGTACGTTATAAAATTTTTGAAAGAAGATTACCCGAGGTCGAGAATGCTTCTTTTGGAAAAGACAGCCAAAACATGCCATTCCAAACGACTTAAATGAATGATGAATCTTTAAGGCGCATATGGATTATCATTTGGGTCGAATCATAGGGTTCAGTAGTACTTGGGTAGAACAAGAACCCTAATGGTTGACAATTGAACAAAATAATACAGAAAAATACCCAATTCAAGATTGGAAACAAAACAAACATTCGAATTGAAACAAATCCTATACTTTTTTTCCTGATTTGAATAAGAATTATTCAAGTGATGAAAACATTATCGTGCGACCAATTTTCTGGACTCTCTTCGTCGAATCGAAAGAGTCCAGAAAATTGGAAAAAAAATTTCCTTTTTTTTTATATATTTTGAATAATAATGTAAAATAAAATGCCCCCATCGTGCATGAAGTTCGCGCGTTTTGTGTTCTTGAGTTCCAAATCCAACCTCCGTGAAAAGAAATAATGGAGGCTTGGTGTTTATACGGTAGGATGATAATTACATAAATAGGCCCAAAACTATATGTTAGTTTCCAAAATTAGTCCTTTAAACTTTCACTTTGCCTTAATTTGAAAAAAAAAACTTGTTTATTGTTAATGTTAGCCCCTTAAACTCAATTTGAGCATCGTGACCCTGATGATATTGAGCGCATAAAAGTGTACAAAATCTTCAACAAACTGTATGGTATGTTTCGGTTGTATAATGACACATGAGCGCATACAAGTATTTCGCACTTTGTTGTATTTTAACATTGGTAATCTATCGTGTCATGTTAGCTTCAGGGGCGAAGTTTATCCCGGGCCTGAAGTCGCCCGGGCGACCACTGATTTTTTCGCGCGTAGTGTAAATTTCGCGATTTCGACCGAATTTTTTTTTACATATACACGCCGGCAACCCACGAAATCTCTGAAAATTCTACATATATGATCTTGGCCTGGTTGGCTTTAATTGTTTATAAAAACATTTTTGAAACTCAAATATAATGTGACTTGTCTTTAAGCTATTTATCTACTAACATATATAACGTGACTTGTTTGATTTATTATACTGGTTTACTAAGCAATATATTGACTTTACGTGTTTTCTAAATAGTAACAAATTAGCTCACATGAAGCTGAATAACCCCCTTGACAGGATTTGAATCGAAATACAAAGTATATAATATGTTCATCGTCACACAAGTGACACATCCAAATAGTGGACTTCACTTGAAACAAATATAAAATTTGAAGCATTTTAATTATTAATCTCAGTTTTGACAATCATTTATACGTCAAACCTGGACATGTGTAAATATTTATTTTGCAGCTAAGATAGTAGGATAATTTGCCTTTTTAAAAATAATAAAAAAAAATAATTGGTGCTCAAGTTTGAACATATCAACCTTTTTGAGAACCACTTTAAGTACACATCTCACACACGGGCCACAACCATTAAACCACATATTGATGATAAATTGTAAATCAAACTACCAGTATTAAAGTTAGAAAAATAATAAAATAAAATAAAACAAAACACAAGATTTAAATAATGTACCACAACCACCAGCATATTTATTACAAATGAACATAAAACATACACCAAAATAATTCCAAAAATGTATAAATAATCGTATCATAATTGTATATAACAAAAACCACCCAGTATTATACACTAACCCACAACTATGAATCCAGGCAAAACACTGGACTACAAATAAAGAACTCCATAATAACAATCGTATTCGCGCCAGTAGGATGTGAGAATTCACGTTATATTTATAAACTTTTTAGGCGCCTGTCACCTTTGAATTGGTTTTCTTAAGTGGGCCCGCAACGCCCTTTTGGTTAACCGGTTTCTTAGCGGAACCAGAAGCAGCCGCAGTTCTTTCAGCAATTCTCCTTTGACGTTCGGCTGCTAGTTCTTCCACCCTCTTTCGAATCTCATCTTCCTGTTTCAATAAAAACCAAATTATAAATACCTTAATAGGTTCAAGACACAGAAAAAAATAAAAATCAAGAAAAAGATAGATTTCATAAAAAAGAAACCATATGATTTTTACCCATTTGACTTTGAAAGTTAAAAAAAACATACATGTAACATGTTGCTATATAGCAGGAAACCGTATACTTTTTCACCCGTTACCTTAAAAGCCCTAAATATTTAAAAAAATATACATGAAGATACTATTTTTATCACAAGACACCATATACTTCTTGTCCTTATGATCTGAAAGGCCTAAATATACATGAAAAATATCATTTTTATATAAAAAAAAAAAACTTACTTTTTGCGCTTAAGCTTTGAATGGCCTAAAGATTCAAGATCCTAGTTGATAATCATAATATAAATGAAAACTATCATTTTTATAGCAAGAAAAGCATATGATTTAACACTTTGACTTTAATAGTCAAACTTGTATTTAAAAAGGCTGAATTTTTCATTCAATCTTTCAAATAATTTGACCCCGATTATTTTTTGAATTTACACTACTTGTTGTCACATTTTACAATATAACTATCGATTTCACGTTCAAGGTTAGATACGTTCATGTAAAATTATAAATTAAAAGTAAATTCTAAGGCATTCAAAGTCAAGTCAATCACGTTCATACCTGTTCTCTTTTGCTCTTGGGAACCACAGACCGACTCACAAAAGGTAACCGTTTGTCAGTTGGTAGAGATCTTGACAGCGGTCGAGGTTTTGCCACTTTCTTAGTTTTAGGTTTGACCGGCGACTCTTCGGCTTGATCTTTTGTCTCAACAGGAGCCGGTTTGGGTTCAGACTTTGTGAACTGAACCTCGGTCCCATAGTCTATTTCTGGGGTCCACGATGACCTAACCGGTGGCTCGACCCCAGAATCACGTGAGACCATTAAATAAAGATCATCTGGCTCATAGAACCCGGTTTTCGCCACCTGGCTAGAGTCATTAGCATCGGGTTTGTTAATGTTCTCAACCATGCTGACATCAGTTGACCGCCATTGTGAATCGTATGGAACCGTTGTTTGTGGTTGTACCATGAAAGAATCATCAATGGGTACATTCTTTTTGTTTGTTTCGGATGAAAAAACATCACCTTTCATTGAAGCATAGTCATCGTTAAACGTTGACTTTTCGATTTGACCATCAGAATTCTTGACCACAAACCAATCTCCATCCCTTTTGTTTCTAATCATTGACGATTCGGATCCAAGATCCCGTAAATTTGTCATTCCATCGGTTCCTCCACCAAATCTATGCGAAATTACCATATCAGCATCAGAAGAATCTCTACCCTTCATCCTAAAAGTCTCACCATTTTCAAAATCTTGAGAGTTGACTCTTCTTGATTCATAGTTTCCATTTCTATAGGGAACGACAAACGAGTCGTTAGTTCTTGCTTTCGGTTGACTTTTAACATAATTTTCAGACCCCACATTCATAGCATCATTTCTAATTGTGAAATGATCATCTTGAACATCATCTTTCAAGAGCAGATTATGAAACGCGTCCCAATTTTCATTTTGTTTTCCCGATTCATTATCCACATCAACGCCTTTTTTCTTCTTTTCATGTGATTTTGACGACTTACTATGGTGTTTCACCAAAGATTCAAGAACACCATCAACTTCATCTTCAGCAGAATCATCATCACTACCTCCATCAGAATTCTTCCTATTGGAAGTAATATAATTAATGTTTCGAATAACAACCGTTTTTGAAGACTTCTTTTTGTTCTTTTTCGTTGACTTCGAGACCGTACTAACAGAATCAGATTCATTATCTTCATTGCTATCATCTTCATCTTCCTCCGATGATTCAGGTAATGGAGATTTTGACTTCTTTTTTGAAGATGATCTATGATGTCGCCCATGACTAGAATCATCAGCATTTGCGGGCCAACTCATATGAGGTGGATAATACGGAGGCATACCGGGGTATGGATACGGGTATCGTGGGCCTTGTGGGCCCGCAAAATTATACATATATTGAGGAATCTGGTTTGGCCATTGCATCTGCATCGGGACATTTGAAGGAGTAGATGGTGCCTGATCTGTGTTATCTACAATAAATAAAAAATAAATTAAATCCGAATTTCATGTGGACAAATCAATTTAGATTGTTCAAAAGTTAGGAATCCATAATATTTTGTTTAGTTAAACATGGGACAATTGTTTTTTCCCTTAAATCTAAAAGGACCTATAAGACTCAAGTCTTATTGAAATTTGGTTGTTAAAAAACTTGATAACTGATAATGTATTGTTGAGTTCATCATGGTACCTTTAGATATTGGTTAAAAGGGTATAATTAAATCCATTTTTCTTTTGTAAAGAAGTTTAAAAGGTTGTAAACTTTTTAACGAGACATGGGAGACTTTTAAATGTTATACATTTCATTCTTTTAAGCTAAACTTCTTAATTTAACTTGGTATACACACACCCATTTTCACATAAACGCGTAAAATCACGTACTTTTGTCACCTTCTGTGTGGTCATAGTTGAGATCGTTATTTAGAGTTGAAGCATTACTTTCAGTTGCAATTAGTAATCCAGAGGTACCAGTGTAAGCTAGTTCTGAAGGAGGATATGCTGCCATTGCTGCTAATTCATCCATCCAAAGACCGTCATTGTGCTTCTTCTTGCATAAGTCTTTAAACTCAATGCATGCTTCCCTGTATTAAACAAAAAACTATTAATTACAAATCTAAACATCAATATTTAAAAATCAAATTATGAAACTTTCATTTTTTTAAGATGGGACCCACACATTCCAAAACTATAGCCTTCTTTATTTCATCTATCACATCAACACAACTGGTTTTCTAATAGCATGCATGTTTAAAATATCCCAATTTCTTTTACTATTTGCAAAGCTTGTTAACATCATGATGTAAAAGAAAAAAAAAAAAAAAAAGATAATTATGATCTTGAGTTATCATTTGGTCTTTATGATGTCAGAAGTGAACATGTATTTCTTTCGTTTGAACCCGTATTGTATACCTCAAACGTGAGGCTCCAAAATGATCAGCAAACAATATGAGATCGTTCATGTTTTCTGTTTCAAATCCAGCCACAAACGCACGATGATAAGCCATTGCTTGTTCTTTCCGAAGCATTGCTTTTCGTGTCTCCAATAACCGTTGAAGTTGAATCCTATTGAAATGCAATTTACAAAAGTCATCTTTAGTTGTCTAGATACTAATTAAATCGCAATTAAATCATATATAAGATCAGCTCAATTTACTTGGAGCTTTCTTCTTGTACATTATCACCAGCTTCTCCAGCATTGATCTATAACACAAGATAGAAATTAGAAAAACACATATTGTTTCAAGAAAAGAGGTACAGTTGACTTTTAAGGTCAAACAAGTTAAGTTTAAACTTTAAACTATTTAAAAGACATGGTTGTGTAAAGATCTAGTTTGACAAACTTACAAACTTTAGTATAAATATATATTTTTTTTATTTTAAAGTTGTCTATTTCATTTTTTTATTAATATTTAAAGTTTACTTTATATTTTTTACCACCTATTTTTTTGCCTGATTTGTGTAAGAAGTACCTTGGAGGGATCAGTAGACTTCTTAGTGCTTCCATCAGATGATAAACTTCCAGCTAACAAATCAAAATTAAGGTGAATCAACAAATAAACACCAATAATAAAAAATGACAACTAATTTAAAGAGTTGACTTTTTGACTTCTGAGCCATACCTTCACCAGCATGCTCTTCACTGTCATTAACAGAATTCTCAATTTGTGAAATTTCTCGTTCTAATCGTATAAACCTCTCAAGAACTTCGGGTGAGTTTATGAAACGCACAAGCCTACAAAAATCAACCAATTGTCATCATTATGACTTACTGATGCAAATTTCCCTTATATTGTTATCATTAATCTGTTGTTACAACTCATGGGTATTTTAGTTATTGGTTTGTTAGTAAAAATTATTATTATTTTTAAATCTTGCAAGCTTGTGAGTAGAAAAGGAATCTAGAAGGATAGCTACCTTTGCTTTCTAATCAAGCAAACAATTGAAAAGGCTTCAATCAATAAAGCATTTCTTGTAATCAAGGTCCATTGGGGCTAATGGACCACTTGATTCTATTTTGTATACAAATTAACCTATTAAACATTTTATACATATATCATATTGAAATTAATATACTTAAGCTCAGGGGCCACTAAATTCTTATTTTTATCTCACTCAGACCATGCAACTATTAAGAGGTTTTATACAATAAAATACATTTTGTGTTGACTTCGGATTTGTTTAACCCACTTGACCCGTTAGAAAAAAAATATAACCCAAATTGACTCGTTCACAGGTAACGGGTCAAAAACTGACATCTAAAGCTATAAATTTTAAGCCCCATTTACAAATTTTCTGGTTTTGTTACTATAAACATAGTTTTTTTAATGAATGTTTCACTTCAGATTTGGAAAGAGGTCGCTTTTGTGATATGAACGTTTTACTTAATTAATCATATCTTATTATTTGGGTTAAGGACTACTTAAACTTTATATTATTCGTCATTGATGTGACATTTGATGTATAGATTGAAACAAAATAAAAGTTAATTATACCTTTGGAATGTGGATTTGGTAAACCAAAAAGCATTAGTGGTTGGTGGACGGAGAGTGATCGAATAACCCCCTTTTGAAATTTGATCTTTAAAGAATTTCAAGTGAGATATGAAAGGTTCCACTAATCCAGATGCTAATTTCTCTTTGTTTTTTCCATGAAATAGCAAAAGATCACACCTTCAAGACAGTTAAAAAAAGAACAAAGAAAATCCTAATTAGCGCAATCAGAATCATACCAAAGTTTTCAGACACATAAAGCCAAGTCTTTAAACATTTCAGATATCATAAAAAAAGTATAAATTGTTATAATTTTGTCAGTAAATAAATTAATTCCACAGTAACATTGTTCACGATCGCTATTTCTAGCCTTTTTGCATGTTCACACGAGTTGATGACACAATCTTTAAAAAACCGAATGAAGACTAGAAAACCCAAATTAGCAAATTTGGAATCAGGCGCAAAAAGGTTAAATCTGCATACAATGAGATCGCAAATCAGCGATTAAATTAGACACAAAGAAACAGATCGTTTAACAGAAAAAAAAGGAAAGCAGAATTTAGAGAACCCTAATTGATATCAATGAGAACCCAGTCAAACAATTTTGAAATCAGACCGCAAAATAGACCATGTTATATTATCTTTCACACGTATTAGTGCATAGAAAGATCAACCCACACTTAAATTACAATCAATTTCATGACACTGTAAACACAGAGAATACCAAAAGATCAAACTTTTTAGGAACTCGAAAATAACCCTATTCAGCATAACTGAAATCAAACCAAAAGATCAAATCTTTCGAGAATTTTAACAACAGGGTAAACCCCAACTCATATTAACTGGAATCAAACCAAAAAGATCAATCTTTTCAGAATTTGGACAAGAACAAAGAAACCCCAACTAAATTTAGCTGAAATCAAGCCAAAGCGAAGAAAATTCTAGATGCATGATTGAAATCTGGACTATTTTTACCTTGTTCTAGTTGGGGTGAGTTGAAACAGAGCATATTCAAGATGGGTGAACGGATCCATGGTGCAAGAACCACACACAGATAGATGTGAAAAATGGGTGCAAATTAAGGAGATTGATTGTTCAGTACATGTTGTGGAAGATAAAGCTTGTGATGATGAACAGATCTGTGAAGATTGTGGTGTTTTTTAGATGAAGGTAGTAAGACAGCAAGAAATGATGAGGTATTGCACATGCATCAGAGATGGGTAATAGAGAAAGAGAGTGAGGTTGAAGATTATCACATGTGGGATCACATTCAACCACAATGTCCCCACCTCTATTGTTCTTGATGCTCTTATTGGGGAATGAAAATAATGCAACAACTTATTAATTTAGAGGTGTTGAATTAAAATAAGTTTTATGTCGGATTAATTGTACCGTTGGGGGTTGGATGCATGATTATTAATTAATTGATTAGCTAATTATAATATGGTGAGAGGTAAGTGCACCGTAATGAAAAAAAGTGGACCATAATGAATATACTTATATGAGTAATGTGGTTCACTGGTTTGTATCTACCGACGTTCATGACGTTATTTCGTAGAGGGTTTTAACATATTAATTCGTTATGTTGTTTTTTATTCCTGGATTGACTTAATCGTTTCTCATGATACATATTTAAATCAAGTGTTTTACAGGAAAAAATAATTAATAGTTTTTTTTTTAAGGCTTTGAACTTTTGCACACACCAGGTATATAATAACGCTCAAGCCAACTTTATGAGGGCCGTTATACATGGTTGTACGCGTCATGTAAGATACGTCAAACAACACAATCTTAAATTCCATTGCATATGTTTGACGACGTGTGAAAGAGTCCTACATTACTATCCGACCCGTACATGATTTTGGGTGTTTTATCAAACTTGAGACTTTCTGAAGCACAATTGTAAACTCATACGGGGTCGTACATGGCCGTTTATTTTTATTATATTGCAAATTTTAGTAATATATTAATGTTATACATACGTGGTTTTCTTTAAAACTATAGTTGTAACAGTTCGGATTGGCCAAACTAATTTATTGTCCGCTTTAGCCAAACGTGCCATCATCACCCCCACAGTTTTGTTTCTACCGACGAGATACTGCTCAGGAACGTGTCTTGATATGGAAGGTATTCACTTCCTTATAAACAAGGTTTCGTTCTCCTCCTCAACCAATGATGAGATCAGTGGAAGATCCGGAAATTTTTGTAAATGGGGGGCATAAAATGCATCGGGCTAGAATGAGGGACTTGTCAAAATGTGTTTGGTCAAAACGGGTCAGGTAAAAACAACATGTAACACGAAAAGTTTAATAAGCTCCTATTTAGTCATTGCTACTCAAATCAAAGGCGAACTACATAACATAAAGTAAAAGCCAAAATTGATTCGTTCTAATTACAAAAGCCAATGAATCTTACAATTTTTGCTATTTTTCATAGTTGTTGGTTGAATAAAATCGTCAATAACATAATTGATGGGTGGTTTTAAGATTACCTTGTCAAATGATGTAAATAGAAGTCACAGATAAATGGGTGGGATTCAATTATATTATAAAAGATTGAGTTGATGAGTGGCTTTTATAAAATCAATTTGGGGCCTTGTATAAAATGAAAAGGGGCCGTAATGTAATTAAAGGAAAATAAATCGCAAATTTGACACTAAGTGGGTTGTTTTAGTGGGGGGTTAGGTCTGTGACCCCCATAGCCACCACATGAATCCGCCCATGAATGAGATATTACAAGTCATCCCCTTACAGAGACTAGTGCCCTCGCTGTCTGGCACTAATACAACCTCTAACAGTCTGGGTCGCCCGCACCAGTATATTGTTTGCTTTGGCAGGGACATACAAACGTCGTCGTCATGGCTTTGTTTTTTACCCGACGGGTTGTGTTACACTTGGTATGATCGCCACTAGTTCTCAATTGTGACTATAGCGTTGGCTTTAAGATGTGTTGTATAGTAAATCCTATTGCGGCAAGAGCGAGACTAGCCCGTGCATTCGCATCATGTTGTTTATTTTTTTACAATAGCGTAACATGCTGTCATGTGCTACCATTGTGACAACTGGTCATCTTCCGACAGTTGACCGGCCACTTTCCGGTCATTGACCATCTGAAAAACCGCCGTCACCTAATCGTAACCCAATACTTTTATCAATATTACAATTCCATTATATTCATATCTGAATTTAGATTCATTTGAGTGTAATCAGAATTTCAGTTTGAGCGATAGTTTGAAAGATACGCTTAAAACTGCACAACGCCCAGTACGCTCAAATCTCAACACTTCAATTGGAGATGAGACTAAT
>WOUH02000028.1:8573744-8587399 GCA_009936405.2 Stevia rebaudiana | reverse complement strand
AAAACTATTAAAATAACATCATTACCTTTTCTCTCTCATACACCAAAATCCCCATCTCTATATTTTTTTCTAACTTTAGGAGAAAAACAAACAAAACCTCAAATATTTTTCTCTTCTCTACTCACAAACACTCTCAACTACATCATAAATTATACAGGTTCCTCTCACATTATTTTGAAGAGGCTACTCTGAATGCTCTTAGGAAGAATTGAACACATCTAAGGCTTCATTTTGAAATCATAAAATGAAAATATTTGACATCCAGAAAACAAATTTTTTAACCTGTCAGTTTTATGATTTTAACTTAATCCCTAAATAAAACAATTTGCAGTTAGAAACTGACCCAGCCGCCTTCGTCTTCCATCTTCTTCCTCGCAAAAAACCAGTAGGGTTTATCACTGCGCCAATCTAAACCCTAACACCATGGTTCGATCTCGATCCTCTACGACGCGTCTATTTTACACCCTGCGTTCATCCATCTATCCATCACCCAGATCGCCGGCACCACCATCACCGATCACCGCGCTCCTCCATCTTCACCGTCACTACTCAGCTGCACCATCACTGAGAGTGAAGGATGATAAGGATCCATGGTGGAAGGAGTCGATGGAAAGGGTTAGAAACATCGGGATATCAGCTCATATTGATTCAGGAAAAACGACGCTTACGGAGAGGGTTTTGTTTTACACAGGAAGGATTCATGAGATTCATGAGGTTAGAGGGAAAGATGGAGTTGGCGCGAAGATGGATTCGATGGAATTGGAGCGGGAGAAAGGGATTACGATTCAGTCTGCTGCTACTTATTGCACATGGAAAGATTATCAGGTGATTTCGTTTTCTTATTCCATTGTTTGTAGTTTTGATGATCAATTGACTGATTTCAAATGTGAATACAGTGATAAGTTTTGCTGAAACTGTTAATTGAAAGTTTAAGGAGTTCATCAGTTTTGAAGTTTATTTCTTTCTGAAGATTCAAAATTTGATCTGTGTTTTCTTTTGTGGAATTCAGGGACCAACTACTTGTGTTTGATTATGCATATTTTTGAAACACCAAGCAGTTGAACTTAAACTTGTATACAAATTTGTTCAGTCGTTCAGAATGAAATTGATTTAGTCTAGATAAGATAATTGTTGAAATTCTAATTTCTAGTATTTATGATGTATGAATTTAGTAGAAAAGGTTTAAAGATGTAGTGGCTAATAAGTTAAGTTGCATTCTAATGCTTTATAGCCTCAACACGCGATTAAGTGTACACTTAAGTAAAAGAGTAATTAGCTCATTTGAATCTGCTAAACATATAAAATGTAACAAGTTAGATTAGATGACGTGACATATGAGAAGTAAAAAAATCAGATTTTTATATACATGTGCATTATATGCTACTAGTTTTATTTTTTCTATTAATGCATTTATCCAAAAAAGACTGGAACAATTCCCTTAAATTAGTTGATAAAATTCGGTTGACATTGAATTAATATATTCTTCCCATGTTGTAGCTTTGGTCATTCTCATCCATTATGATTAGATAACCTAATTTGATTTGTTTTTATATAAAACTTGTATAACTGCAGATTAATATCATTGATACCCCTGGTCACGTGGACTTTACAATTGAAGTTGAGAGAGCTTTGCGTGTTCTTGATGGTGCAATTCTTGTTCTGTGTAGTGTTGGTGGTGTTCAAAGTCAATCAATTACTGTTGACCGACAAATGAAAAGATACGAGGTTCCAAGAGTTGCTTTTATTAACAAACTTGATCGAATGGGTGCAGATCCATGGAAAGTTCTTAATCAGGTACAGTTTCATCATCATGACATCATCATTTGACCAAGTTTTCTTCCTACTATGATAATTAATAGTTCATATGAAAGTGTATTATCTGAAGATGTCTGGATATTATTTATAAATTTAAATTTTTTAATTTTTTTTTAAGGCGAGGAAAAAGCTTCGACATCACAGTGCTGCAGTGCAAATTCCAATTGGTTTGGAAGAGGATTTTCAGGGTCTCGTGGATCTTGTGCAACAAAAGGCGTATTTTTTTCATGGTTCTAGCGGGTTTGTTTTCTGAGATTTAATAATTAAAGAAGAAATTTAATACATATTTTTAAAATGTAATAACAATGTTGTTAATTATTCTGAAATTTTGGTAGTGAAAAAGTTGTAACCGAAGAAATTCCGGCTGATATGCTAGCAATGGTTACAGAAAAAAGACGAGAATTAATTGAAGCAGTCTCTGATGTTGATGACCAACTTGCTGAATTATTTCTCAGTGATGAACCAATATCATCTGCAGATCTTGAGGTATGCTGAATTAAAGGCGGTTGTTTTGACCCGTTTAGTATTATTTTTTATTAGGGTCACTTTTTACTCATGACTGGTCAAACGGGTTTAATAAAGAGGAAATGGGACAAAATTCGTCTCATTGTATTTGTAAAAAATTGTTGAATTTTTTTGTTTTAAAATCTCAATATCTTTGGTTAAAGTATATGTTGAAATTAAATGATACACACTAATTATAAAGTTTATTCTTATAATCTTATTTGACCAAAAACGTTTGTTTTGGTTAATTTAATCTTCTTAATAAAATGGTTTATTGTTGATCAGGCTGCTATTCGTCGAGCCACTATAGCAAGGAAATTTATACCAGTATTTATGGGTAGTGCATTTAAGAATAAGGTAACTATGCTTTGCTTTGTATTTTGCCCTTGTTTATATTATTTATTTATTTATTTATTTATAAAAAAGTATATTTTCAGCAGTAAAGTTATTAAAATAGCCTATTGTGTCTGATTTAGCTAAAGCAAATAATAAGTATTTGTTGACATTTCTTGAGTACATATCTAATTAACTGCTGAAATTCTTATCTACATACTGTATTTTTAAGTATTCGTGTTTTAAAATTAACATGGACTATATATATATTTTTTCTTTTCAATTTAGGGAGTACAACCGCTTCTTGATGGTGTTCTTTGTTATTTGCCTTGTCCACTTGAAGTTGACAATTTTGCCCTTGACCAGGCAAAGAAAGAAGAGAAGGTATTTATCTTATAACAGGAAAAAAAATTGCTTTCACTTTATTTTTTGAATATATATTTTATCAACTTTAATTTAAAACTACATTTTTGCATCAATCAATCCTGACAGGTTAAGTTATCTGGAACGCCAGCTGGACATATGGTTGCATTGGCTTTTAAACTTGAAGAACGCCAATTTGGTCAGTTAACTTATTTAAGGTATTTTCTGTTTTAACTTCCACCTATTTAAGGTTTATGTTCATCTTTTACAGAATGACTAATGTCATTTTGTTTTTAAAAGAATCTATGAAGGTGTACTTAAAAAAGGCGATTTTATAACAAATATCAACACGGGGAAGAAGATTAAAGTGAGTTTTAGATTTTAAAATGACATTGCTTTTTTTATTATTGATTTATCATTTCACATAAATTTTTTTACAGGTATCCAAACTAGGTCGGATGCATTCAGACTCCATGGAGGTATATATTATATTAACTTGATGCTTTTTTAAATATAATTATAGTTAACTTTTTTTATGTTTGTAATTTAGTTATTTTC
This sequence comes from Stevia rebaudiana, assembly GCA_009936405.2. NCBI lineage: Eukaryota > Viridiplantae > Streptophyta > Magnoliopsida > Asterales > Asteraceae > Stevia > Stevia rebaudiana. The sequence goes on along the minus strand of WOUH02000028.1, from coordinate 8,583,826 downwards.
GTTTATTATAAACTTAGGATATTCAAGAAGCGCACGCGGGTCAAATTGTAGCAGTATTTGGTTTAGATTGTGCATCAGGAGATACTTTTACTGATGGATCAGTTAAATACACAATGACTTCTATGAATGTTCCAGAACCAGTTGTTTCATTAGCAGTTTCACCAGTTTCAAAAGATTCTGGAAAACAAGTATGCATTCCAATCAATTAAACCCTTTTTTTAATAATTTTATTTTTTAATTTTATAGATTTCTATTTTCAGTTCTCAAAAGCTTTAAATCGGTTTCAAAGAGAGGATCCTACATTTCGTGTTGGATTAGACCCCGAGAGTGGTCAGGTAATTTATCAATTATCATTTATTTTTATCTTTTATTTCTTATTTTTTGAAATTATTTGTTGAGTAGATGCTTTCTTGCACAGACAATCATATCCGGAATGGGAGAGTTACATTTGGAAGTTTATGTGGAGCGCATTAAGCGGGAATATAAGGTACCATTTTTTTTATTATAGTCAAAAAAATAATTTATTTAATTAAGTAACACCTTTTTATTCATTTATCAACTTATTGAAGGTTGATGCAACCGTTGGAAAACCGCGTGTCAACTTCAGAGAGACAATTACACAACGTGCAGAATTCGATTATTTACATAAAAAACAAAGTGGCGGTCAAGGTCAATATGGAAGGGTTTGCGGGTACCAATTTTACCGCACCTATATTTTAATTTTATACATTATTAAATATAGTAATGTTTAATATTAATTAATTAACAGGTATATGGAACCTCTTCCAGCGGGTTCAGAGACCAAGTTTGAATTTGAAAATTTGATGATCGGACAAGCGGTTCCCTCCAATTATATACCACATATTGAGAAGGGTTTCAGGGAAGCTGCTAATTCGTAAGTATCTGACCTTTATTTTAAATAATTTTTTTTATTAATATTCAACATTATTAAAAGACTGATCGTGTTTGTGTTTGTAGGGGTTCTTTGATTGGATTTCCAGTTGAAAATATACGCGTTGTTCTGACAGATGGTGCATCTCATGCTGTCGATTCAAGTGAACTTGCTTTCAAATTAGCTTCAATATATGCTTTTAGACAGGTCCTTTTTTCTTTAAAATATTTATTTATTTATTTATTATTCTGCATCTTAAAACATTTATTAATTGTGGAACAGTGTTATGCAAAATGCAAACCTGTAATATTGGAACCTGTAATGATGGTAGAATTAAAAGTGCCAACAGAATTTCAGGGCACTGTTGCTGGTGACTTAAACAGGTATTTTTGCTGTTAAATTTTACGTTTTTAATGATATAGTATATAAAATTATATTTATAATTTTACAGGAGAAAAGGTATAATCGTTGGAAACGACCAGGAAGGCGATGATTCGGTTATTAACGCTCTTGTGAGTAAAACAAGTCATATCTCATGAAATATCTTGGTTATATTGTAACCTTATGGTTTTTTGACTTTTGACTTTGACTTTTAGGTCCCACTAAACAATATGTTTGGATACTCGACATCTCTACGATCTATGACGCAGGTTAGTTGAAATACTATGTTCATCCAAATATTGCACCATTTTGACTTTGACTTTGACTTTTGGTCATCTATTGAAGCTTAAACTCTGAAATTAGTAATTTGTATATTATTCAGGGTAAGGGTGAATTCACGATGGAATACAAAGAGCACTCCCCTGTTTCTGCAGATGTGCAAACACAACTCATTAATGCTCATAAACCCAAGACTGCTGAATAATTCATTGCAACCATTTTTTTTTTCTTAATATAGATTTGATGATTTTGTATTTGTTGAGACCGAAATGTGGTCGGTGATCTTGTATAAGTTAATAAATCCTCATAGAATATACCGTTTGGTAAGTGATTACACATGCTGAGTATTTTATGTTTTGAAGACATAAGGTATAGTCTAGGACTTGCTTTTTATCATAGCAACTTTTATTTCAAGTTGCAAGTTATCAATATCTTGTCGTATTTACATGAGTTATAATTTATACTGAAATTAATAACTAATGGATGCTTATTTATTTTTCTATGTTAGACCATCTTTTATAAGATCTGAAAAACGAACAATTTTATTTAGTCACTAGTTTATTATCCTGTGTGCTACATGAAGGTGTATTAAAATAACCATTACAAAACAATCATAGGTTGAAAACATATACAAATAACGTAAATTTTTGACGTATATAAAAAATTAAATTACTAACTTACAAGTCTTTACACATTTTTTTTATACAACTTTTGATATTAAATATTTATTTACTTTAAAATACCTCTTAATTATTTATAAAGAAATTGAATAGTATTTGGTAGCCTTTTAGCTTTTTTATTAAGATACTACATCTACGTGAATAAAAGCAAGATGGTTTCGAATTAAATTAAAAATTACTCATCACGGTCAACAAATTCTTGGACTTCCAATGTTTTTATTTAAAGCATTATTACATGTTTTAGTATGTCTTTAACATATCATTTTAATGCTAAACTAACAAACCTACTTAAGAAATGACACATGTAAAGAAGCTATTTGTAAAGTATGAAATGGATAGAGTGAGATAAACCTTTTCCTATTTTAATCACTGAGACCCCTTGATGTCAAAACACGTTAGAAAACACAGACATACTACAATATAGTAAATTTAGGATGAAGCTTTAATTTTAAGTTTTTTCAAAAATCAACAACACATAAAAGGGAAGATTTTTTTTTTTTTTTTTTTTCTGTTAAGATTTTGCATATTACAAGAGATTGGGAAAAAAGCAGGATACTAAATCGGTTCGGGTTAGGTCAAAGATTGCTTAATCGGGTTTTTGTCCAAACTGGTTCGGGTTGAAGCTGAGTTCAGGATCGTGGTTGACGGGTTTGGAACCGGGTTTCAAAATTGGGTGTGCGAGTGTTTGGTAGGTAGGGTATATAATCGCCGTTTTGGAGCAAAGTTGGGTGAAATTCCCGCTCATTTTTTCTTCATCAAAAAAGGGGTTTTTCTGCAACGTCCTCTCTTCTCTATTTCCGGCCTTAAAACACGTCAGTCGGTGACCGGAAAGTTATCCGCCAGATAACTGAGATAAGCGCACTATTGAACGGTATTTCTTCTCGATTTAGCATCTCTTTATGCTGTCTTTTGTCTTATATATTGGTTTCGATTTCCACCGATGGTGATTAGGGTTTAGTTTTCAACAAGATGCTGATGCTGTGAATTCTGTGTTTTTTTTGCCATTGGGGATCTTGATGTTACTTTGCTGTAGTTTTAGTAGTCGTTCTAACATAAATTCCCAGAGATCGAAAGAACATTAAGCTTCAAAAATTGAAGTAAAATAATTCATCATTAAAAAAAAAGCTTTTTTCCTTTAGGTGTCCTATTTAAGATTCCTGGTTGTGTATTTAACCCAGGAAATACGGCTGATTGTGTTAACTAGTTTATACATTTTACTGAGTTTTGTTGCTTGTTTTTGTTTCTTCAAGTCATGCCAATATGTTTTTTTAAATTCAACTCCTGCAAGATATCCTTGTTAGTGATGTTATGTAACCACAAACACAAAATTACTTGTTTTTCTATGTGATTTTGGCAAAGACTTAAATGAGAACCACAGAACTATTAATTCATATGTGATTTGATGTGCTCACATGTGTGCAAATCTGATCATGTGTGAATTAAAAGGGAAATAAACTGTCTTCAAATCTTCAACCATATTGTGCTTCTTATTCGACCTTACACCACTATTCATACATGAATTTCAAGAAACCTTTTTTTTTTCCATTTATCTTGAATCAGCATGCTTTTTTATGGTTCTTTTTTTATTATTAACATTTATTATATTGGGTTTTGGATTATTACAAGATTATTCTCCATATCTTTACCTTCAGGATGGAAACCGCAGAACCAAATTTCTCCCAGTTCGGCATTTCTGAAGAGGTAATCATCCTATTTTTAAAAACATTTTATAAATACATCCGATCAATTATTAATTATAAATATTTTGAATATTTGAGTCCAGGAAGGTGACAAGCTTGTTGCAGAAGTTATCCGTTACATCCTTTTTAAAACACATCAAAATTCTGGATGCCCGATTAAAAGAGACGAGCTGACTCAACTAATTACAAAGAATTATCACAACCGATCACTTCCGACACTTGTTCTAAACAAAGTAACCGCAAAACTCTCATCAATTTTTGGATACGATATGAAAGAGCTTCAACGGGCCCGTTCATCAACTAATCAGGCCCGTTCTTCACAAAGTGAGCAACTACCATCAATTATTCAATTCAACTTCTAATTTATCAATAACACCATTTTCATAGATAATACAATTTGTTTATGCTTTTCAGGTTCTGCAGATTCAAAATCATACATTATAACAAGTCAGCTTGATCCCGGAGTCTACAGGAAACACGTTCAAGATATTAATAATTCGCATCTAACTGGATTCGCGTTTGTTGTTATTGGCATCGTTAATCTTGCTGGAGGCAAAATTACTGAAGGTATTATAAATTTGCTTCATACAAAAAACCTACCCAGTATAATCCCACTATAATAGTAGGGTCTGGGGGTATAAATTTGCTTCATGTAACGTCTTACACCTTGATTTGTGATTTTTAAAAAAATTAGCAAAAAAAGGTTATTGTTTTAATTAATATTTTTTTTGGTGGCTATGGAAATAGAATGTCTTTGGCACCATTTAGGGCGATTGGGTTTGTCGCAAGATGATGAGAGAAATACTGATTTTGGTAGCACCAAACAGGCAGTTGAAACACTTGTTCAGCAAAGGTATTTTATGATTAGATAATAATGATTATTATTTATTATTTTTATTCTGCCAAAAGAATTTACTTTTTTATTAGTTACTTTCTTTCATCTGGTTGTAGATATTTGCAGAAGGATAAAAGTAATGGGCCTGAAGGGTTAACACTGTATTATGAGCTTGCAGAGAGAGGTTTGCTTGCAGCAGCTAGTGGTACCTTTAAAGAAAGCATATCACAGGTATATTTTTAATATTTTTACGTTTGTATCCTCAGATTAAATATTAGATCCTAATGAAGTGATAAAGTATATCATTATTGATTGTAATCATCTATTATATGTCTGTATCAGTTTCCTGAACTGTGTTAGATTTCATGAAGATCTTTATTTTTTGTAACAAAAGGGCCTTATGGTTTTTAATTTCTTAATAATTTGTTATGGTTTTTAAGTATTTTTCTGGTGGCAGATGGTGATGAACGAGGCAAATACAATAGAACTTGACTAGGAGCATATTGTCTTCTTAATTTGGTGTTTGTAACTCTTTTGGGTAGATTCTAAAAAAGTGTTTGATCTGGTATTTTTGTGCTTTAAGCAATGGGAAATTAGATTTAATGATCTCTTTAATCTTGATTAATGACTTGAGTAGGTAACCTTATGGTGCATCTATTGTAATTAAATGTAATGAAAGGTTTGAACTTGTAAATTCTCAAGGTTTGAACTCGTAAATTCTCATCCTCCTATGACGCTACATTTCTTTGACTTAAACCTATGATCTAGAAGATAACCTTTCTCGTGCATTATTCGTATAATCATGCATGTTTTTTTAGGATTTCAAAAAATGGCACATGACATTCTCTTATTTTTTTTTCTAATCTTTTTAAATTATTTATTTTAATTAGGTAAAACAAAATTAAATCTTGGTTACACCTTTGAAAATTAAAATAACTACAAAAAATCGATTCAATTTAATCAAAAGAATAAAAGTAGGAGAATTTTTTAAATTCTTATTTAGCCAAAAATTGATTTATTCATTTCGTGATAAGATTAAAAATTTTGTAACTATTATTTTAATTAAGAAATGGATAGCTTTAAAAATTAAATATATACATACATGTTAAACATTAATTTAAATTCTCTCAGCTACCAAAGATTTTAAATAATTTCATGTGTCATTCTCTCATTTTCTAATGTTTCTAAATTATTCAATTTAATTAGATGAAAATTTTACGTATGTAAAGTTAAATTTTGATTACACACTTACAAACACTACACTATCTAATTTCATTAACATTTATGGTATGCACTATAACGGAGAAATCTCGGTCAGTCCGGAACAAATTTGCTTAAGATGAAACCTCAACTCTTGATCTTTCATAAAGAAGGCATGAGGTTACCATTGAAACTAATATCATTTGTATCACACGGGTTTATAACCTAGTAAGGATATAAACGAGTTAAATTGCTTGAGTCATTCAAGATTTGTTTCTTAGAGGCTCAAATTAACCGAAGGGTGAACATTTTTTTACTTAGTATCGATGCCATACCAATACTGGTATTGTACTATGTGTTTTTATTTTGGTACCTTCTGGTTTTGATAGATTTATTGGCTTTTAGTTTCCATTGTTTTATGGTTCCTTACCGTATTCGTTCTTAAATTAAGTAAGGTTACACAAGTTTAAGTCTAACATGTGCTTGAGGATGAGTTTTATATAGTAAACTTAACTAGACTTGTAAGTTTACACAGTTTGTATCTATGTACATATATATATAATATAATAAGTTTCCCTTTATATAACAAACATATATACACGTGATGAATATTATTAAGAGTTAGATATTTATTTGATTAAAGTAATTAAATATAAAAAGAGTCCATGAAGCTTTGAATATAAAACTTGAAATGTGTGATATAGATGAAGTCATAAAAAGCAGCTTAGATATTTGTGGCTCCCTTTGTCAGTGAAAAGATGACATGTTTGTCCACTATCATGTTCGATGCCAGACATCTTCAAGATCTTATTTTGTAGGGCATTTTAATGACTGTTTTCATGAGGCAACTCCACTAAAAAAGTAAAAAAATAAATAAATAAAGGCATACTCTATGTAGTGATGACATCCAGAGGTGTTCAAACAAGGTTTTTTAAGATCGGTTCAGGTAGGACCTAGTCAAAAACCCGAACTTACCTGGAACCGCTTTTGATTCCGGACTTTGATTTATGTGAGAAACCAGAAACGGCTGTACCCACCGGTTCAGGTAGGATCAGATCTGGTTTCAAGTAGAGTAGTCAGTTTCCGAAACACCTCTAATGAAATCTACCAATTGCAAAAGCCATAAGTTGATGTTTACTATGGTTTAACCAATGCCCAATAATAAAGGTCTTTCCACAAATGCACCTTATTGTACTACATAAAGTACCATTATCATCTCATGATTGATTGTACACAAATAACAGTTACACATAAAAGTACCCATAAAACATTCTTATTACTTACATCAACAAACCTAATCACATCAAATTCTAAAGTTGGATTCAGAATAAGAGAAACATAAATAATTTATGTCGTACAAAAACATCAACACAAACATTCTAGTACTACACAACATTGGCACCCCCATATGAGGACCAACAATAATCGGTCCAATCTTCTGGATCTTTAGATTTCTCCTTCACCGTCAAAAGCCCAAATTCCAACGCCGGAGCTTCAAGTTGATTGAATCATCACTCACCGGTTGATGTTGATTTGCGTTTTGATTCAACAAATTCCCTGAAGTGGCTCTGTTTGCGGCAATTAGTTCATAAAGTGCGACGCTGCATCTTGACGAAAAGTCGCCGGAGGGTTGGGTGGCCGGAGATGACAGAAAAGAGTAAGCACGTCCTGCAGGCTTCGACGGTCCAATTTTGATTGAATCGGTTCTTTTTCTTCTTCGTTGATTATGTCCTTTTAATCGTCTTCTGCAACTCCTCTTCGATTCGTCAAATTCTGTTACCCCATGAAACCTGTAAATAATCACTTATTATGATTCAGTCATTAACAAAGGCGCAAATGTAAAAATAAATAAATCAATTAATTAATAAGTTCATGCTTGAGGGCCTAATTTTGACTTTTGAGTTTAACTTCGCGTAGCTTTTAGGTTTTTTTATGAAATCCGGTTGTGGTCAGTGGTCACTAAACTAATTATTCCTTTTATTAGACTAGAACTCATAATTTAAACATGTTTAAATAGGTGTACTTGATTAATTAAAATGGTAATTAAGTATTAAACCTGCTACACTGTTGACAAAACCGCTGATGAACACCCGACACCACAACATTCGGAGCTTTTGAATGGAGTTCACACACCTTATGCTTCTTGTAGTAATCTTTAGCTCCACCAAGCGCCACGTGGCACCCCTCCACCTGACATCTCGGCACCACCACCGGCGCCGGTGAAACCGGATACGGTAGTTTGCCTCTTTTACTGGTGGTAGATGATTCCGACGAGTCCTCGCAATAGTGCCTCTTCCCCAGCTTCAAACACATCATGTGCGGGTCCGGAAAGCGGCGGTGAACTGAGTTCGACTCAACTCCGGCGCCGTTGAACGTGGAGTTACCGGTGACACCGAACAGAAGCGCGTGTACTACACTCGCCTCCGTTACTCTGGCGGGATTACTCCAATCATAAGGTGTGTTAGCGGGTGTATGTGTACTAATGTTACAGACATCCCAATTATTATTTGTGACGTCAATATTCTGTCTTCGGCTGTCATCACCGGCAACACCGCCGTCGCCGACGCCAGTTGTCCAGCTAGTTTCCATGTGAGTTGAAGAGCAAGGTGTGAGGAAGATGTGTGTGAATAATCTGTGTATAAAAAGGAAGAAAGATTGGAGGATGATGATAATGATGATGATGGTGGTGGTGAGCAATGGATGGCTGGGGGTGTAAGTGCTGAAAAAGGAAAAGCTGGTAAGGACCACTGTTTTGTGTTTGAAAAAGAGAAGCAATAATATTATTGATAGTTTTTTTTTTTATATTTTACATTTAAGTTTTTTTTTAATTTTATAATTGAGCTACAGTAAATTGTCATTTTATTTTAGGTGGTTTTTGTACTTTTTTTCAGTTTCATTAAATATTTTTATCTGTTCCTTCGACATTTGCAATTTTTTGACAGTATTATCCAAAATGATTTGATTATTCATCATACCCCCAATTTAATTTGTACCTGCTGATAAATATTCAATCAATTTTATATCTTTTAGCCAAACCGCTGTTACAAACATCTACAATTTCTGAATTTCAAGATCAATAAATTGGGTCCTCACTGAAACCGGATGTATTTGTGTTGATCGGAAATAATGCAGCTAATTCCGTCGTCCCTAGCTCCGGCAAACTTCCAGGGACTGTTGAATCAGTCTTTATAAGAGACGGTGGGTCGGGTTAACATGGGCGGTCGAATCAATCTTAAAAAACTAACAACAAGATTAGTAATAGTGGCGAAAATCCGTTTTAGCCTTAATTTGTAAATCCAACCGTTTGTAACAGTTTAACACAGTTTATGATAAAAGTTGATGTGTGAATACAATAGTATCATTACAAAACATATAAGAACTATCTAATCAAGATATATAAATATTTAAGAAATTAGTTTATTCAGTACGAACTATAAAACAAATAGATATACAGATATATATACATAAACACATATTAAATTTATGAACACACTAATATATTTATATAAAAAATATAAACATTTGGTGATTTGGTTTTTAAATATAGAAAAACCAAAACCAAACCGAATGTTTCGGTTATAGGTTTTTTCGATTTGGTTTTCTTTCGATTTTTTGTTTGGTTTACTTATTTTTCTTAATTCGGTTTAAATAGTTTTTTTCGGACACAAGAAATAGATGTATAAACCTTTTTAGTTGTTTTTATTCTACGTAACATTATTAATTAATTATTGACTATTATTATTATGATTATAATATACGAGTCACTAAAACTACTTTAAGAGAAACAATAGATCGAAAGAAGGTTTAATCGACGAGCAGCAGAATAACTGAATAAGACTATCCGGTGTGGGGCGTTACCCACGACGGTAACGCCGCCCATAACGCCGAAACACCGCCCCCGGGGGCGTTATCGGGGCGTTACGGCCGACGCCGTCGCCCCCGTGACCGCGTCATCAACCCATTTTACCGTTTCAATTTCAAAAAAACGACCGTTTGGTCGGATGTTTTTAAAAAAAAAAGATTTTTTTTTAACTTTTTTTTTTACCTTTTATCCTTTTATATAAATACCCACATATCACACACTCTTCTCACCCTTATTCTTTCTAAACTCTCTC
>WOUH02000028.1:8543183-8573644 GCA_009936405.2 Stevia rebaudiana | reverse complement strand
TATTATTAGTAACCATTGAGCTATTGAACAATCATGAGGTCACGCCGGTGTTTCCGCCACCGGCAGGGTGTGACATGAACGAGATAAGATATATTTGACCGAATCGTATTTCAAACACGCGTTGGATTATCACAACTAACTATGGGAGATACATGCTTTTTTTTTTTGTTCGAATGAAATCATTAATAGCTAAATATATGAATCATACAAATTCAAACCGTTTGTTAAAAAAAAAACCTGTGAATGAGATAATATATATTAGACCGAATCATATTTCAAACACTCGCTGGATGACAAACACGGGCTTGACGGCTCAACCTCGTATCAAAACACGTAAAAAAACACATCATAAATAAAACCAAAAAGAAATATATAACAGTGCAATGCAAAATAACTAGAAAAAAACACCTCCCATAGGTTATACACCTACGCGAATGGATGAAGTATAGGGCATAGATCTCGTCATACGCCAGGTAACTTGCTTGTGAAGTGGTTCCATATAAATGATATACACAAGAATGGACTTTGTGAAAACAAGTAATCAGAAACAATTATTACTTGTTTCCTTGCAAATGACATATATATTGTTATTAACTTATATGAAATTGTGCAATAAACTTGTGAAAAAATGTATATTACACGTGTAAAATAAAATTAAATAATATAAAATGAAGATTTCATAATAAAATAAAACAAGAAATAAAACTTATTTGTTGGTAAAGAAAGACTAGCGGTAAACACTTTGATTTATTAAGTAGAGAAATTAAAATGATAAATGAATGATAGGCTTGCATAACTCTAACAACCAAATTAATATGCTATTAAATGAATATATTAATGTATTTTATATTATTTTTTATGTCATTAGTTGTTATCGTATATTAATCTAGCGTATAGATCTGTACAATCAAATTTATGCTTGTATTTTATGATAAATTTAAAAAGTGTAATATATTGTGACATATGACTTGAATAGAGAAATCCAAACTTGAGATGGTAAGCCAACCACGACTAACTTCGTTTGCTTGAAGACCGCCGCTTGATAGTCACATAAAAAAAGAGAAACAAAGAACATTTGTGGGACATTGATCTTCAATGCAAAATAATCCAGTTTAAAAAATTCTACTAATTTTTTTTGTACTAGATATTAACGGTCAACAAATGTTTATCAGTTCTCTCATTTTTTATAATTTTCCAATGAACTTTTCTCGCATGATACCCGAAAGAAACAAATACATACTAAAGGCTTGTATTGTATTAAAGATCAACTACTCACAAGTGTTTCAGTTTTTTTTTTTTTTTTGTGGTTTTCCAATGATCATTTTTCTTACGATACCCGAAAGTATCTATTGCATACCAATTAGTTGTAAATGGTATATCTATAAACATAACATAGGCACATTACCACCGCCTCAACTATAAACATAACATAAGCACATAACCACCGCCTCAATTGATTTTATAGAAAAAAAAGTTACGCTACAAAATTGTATAGTCGTGAAAGTTAAAGGGTAAAAATCTAGGTATCGAATCCACCAAGCCTTTTTATATACGGTATACACATAACACATTCACAGTTGTATCTCACACTCCTGAAAAATCTCCGAATTTCCCTCGCTCTGAAATCGAAACCCTAGCGTTTGATCATCAAATCAATTAAACAAAATCGTCTGATTAACTGATCTCATCATGATTCCGTTAGCCCAAAGATTATCAACTGAACTTCGGCTGTTGTTGGAGAGCTTGAATGAATCCAATCACGACTCCATTCTCAGCGAACTCTCCCAGGTATATCATGAACTTTTCTTTGTCGTAAAATAATGAAGGATTCAATTTTTCTGCACCTGTTTGTTTATCGCGAACGATCTGCTTGAAAGCTAAAAACCCTAGATTCTTGATTGTTCCACACGACTGTAAGTGGAACGAGTATCAAGCGGGCTAAATAATGTGATCACTTTGAGGTTTATGTGTTACCAAACTGCGTACGATTAACAATGCCCATATTGTATTATACTTTATACTTGCTTGTGCTGGCAACTACAATATATCACTCTTGGTAATATTATGTTTAGGTTGATGTTTAGTGAATAGCTTGACATGGACGCAAATCTCACTACTATTTCTCAACTGTTCTTGATTTTAAACAACAAAACTTTGGCCAACCTTACTTTATCTAAGAAGGAAAGCATGAAGCCTTTAGGGGATGTACATGCAAATTATTAATCATGATTATAAAATAAGAGTCTAATTTTGTCAATGTGCATCTTTAGGACTTGGAATTTCTGTGACACATGATTCAACATGAAGAAGTCTTAAATATGCATAAAAATAGATGAAATTTTAGCTATGATTTAATGATTTTTTACGTGTTTTGGTTAATGTTTTATCTCGAGATTCTAACAATATGCTTGTAAAGGGTTCTTGTTGATGTTGTGAAATATTGTGAAATATTGTGCAGTATGTTGATTATGGAACAGAGGGGAACGTTCTGCTTCTAAAGTCCTGCTTTGACCACTTCAATGTTTTTGAAAAGGACTTGACAAGTACTCATCTGGAACATGTAGTTGCTCCACTTTTTAAGAAACTGTTGGAAAAACCACAATTTAGTACTGTATTCTCAATGTCTGTAAGACCAACAGTAGTCACCGAAGAATTTCTTGTGAACTTATCTGGTGCTCTACATTTAACTGCACATGAGAAACTTGGATTTGGTCTTGCTTTGACAGATTCTGAAAATAATGACATCAGAATGGCTGGTGAACTTTCTTACTGATTCATGTTCTTTTGTTCTTCATGCTCTTATGTTTGTGCACATTTGATAATACTTATATCGCTGTTTGCAGGAAGAAACTTCTGTATGAAGCAGATTGAGGAATTATGTGCTACTCATGCCACTCTGCATACCACTGATTATGTTCAGGATGTATTGCTGTTTCTTAATAAATCTGAAGTCCTTTCTAAACATGTGGATTCATTTATGCAGTTGTTATCTCTGGTTGAGTTTGATAAGGATTCCATGTTTATCTTAGCTCCTGTTCTGTCTGATGAATTCCATGAATCCAACTTACTGAGGTGAATATATGAGTTTTGTTGCTTGTGCCAGATATTGTTTATCTAGTAAAAGATCTTAGCTAATTTTTTTTTTCATTTTTAAATTGTCAGGCGTATGGATTTTCTCAATGAAGAAAACGAGAATAATGAGTTTGATGCTATACTAGCAGAAATGGAGAAGGAGATGAACATGGCTGATATGTTGAAAGAATTGGGCTATAATTGCACATCAGATGTATCAATCTGCAAAGATTTGTTATCTTCATTCTCACCTTTAACTGAAGTAACTGTCGCTAGGATACTTGGCACAGTTATCCGATCTGATGCAGGTTTTCAGGACCTTGAAAATGCATTCTCCACTTTTTGTTCTGCTACTGGAAGAGGGACTTTGTCTGATATGCCCTCATTGAACTCTTGGAACACTGATGTCCTTATAGAGTCAATAAAGCAGCTTGTTAGTTCCATTTTTTTCTATTTTATTTATTCCAATGCAATTTTCGTATTAAATTTTACTAATATGAAAAAACTTTAGGCTCCTGGAATAAGGTGGACCTCTGTAATTGAGAACCTTGATCACGATGGTTTCTATGTTCCTGATGAGGCAGCATTTTCACAACTGATATCTTGTTACAGACATGCAACCCAGGTTTTGTTTTATTTTCTGCAGTTTCTAATCTTTCTAATGATAGGTCAATGATATTGTTGAAGTTTATATTGTACTGATGACAAAACAGGACCCCTTTCCGCTGGCTGCTGTTTGTGGGAATGTTTGGAGAAACATTGAGGGCCAGCTGTCTTTCTTGAAGTATGCAGTTTCTGTACCACCTGAAGTTTTCACTTTTGCACACTGCAAAAGACAACTGGTATGAAGGTTCACTTGTATAAATACATATATACATACATTCTTTTTAGAAATAATAATATGTACATACATACATGCATGTGCATATTTATATCTATTATTGATATAATGGTTCCAAGTATTCATATGTATTCTTGCAGGCAAATGTTGATGCAGTTAATAGTCATAAGTATCAATCTGGTCATGCAAATCATGCGTGGTTATGCGTTGACTTTTTGGAGGTCTTGTGCCAGCTTGCTGAAAGAGGTCTTGCAAAGTCTGTTCGATCACTTCTTGAATATCCTCTTAAACACTGCCCTGAAGTGTTACTATTCGGGATGGCACATGTTAATGTACTGTCATCACATTGTCAACTGGTTTATGTTTCTTTTCTTCAATAAATTGTTCATTTGTTTTTATATATTTTTTAAAAACTGTAGACACCGTATAATCTCCTTCAACATGAAGTTGCGTTGGCTGTTGTTCCCGTGATACTTAAAGATGCTTCTGTGGGTGGCGTTCTGCTCCATCTTTGGCATGTTAATCCTCCCTTTTTGGTGAGAGCTTTAAATGATGCAATCAACATGGATTCAGATGACATCGTCAGGGTCTTGGATTTATGTCAAGAGTTAAAGGTCAGATACCAGTTTTAGTTTTTTTTCAAAGCTTTAATCTATTTGTAATTCTGTTTCCTCAATCTTTGCTAATTTTTTCTTGTAACAGATCATATCTCCTGTATTGGATATGGTACCTATGCCTTTAGGTATTAGGCTGGCTTCTGTAGCGTCTCGAAAAGAACTTTTAGATCTGGAGAAATGGTTGAACTCAAATTTAACTACTTACAGAGATACTTTCTTTGAGGTAAATGATAACTATTGGTGTAGATTTTGTTATCTTTTCGTCAATAAATTGTCATGCATGGTTTGATGACATTTAAGATGATATTGAATTATTGATACATGGATGTGTTTCATGTTTAGGAATGTCTCCGATTCCTTAAGGAGGTGGATTTTGGTGTTCAGGAATCTGCAAATCGTTTGCATAATCCAGGAAACATCTGGAGTCTTTATATGGAAACAGCTCCTGTGATTTTAAAGGTTTTACTTTCGAAATGGTTTTGTACTTTATAATTTTCATTATTTCAGCCCACAGTTATAAAGGTTTTGTTTTTATTCAGGTCCTTCAAGCACACACGAACTTGCTCACCTCTAACCAACTTTCTATGGAAATGGAAAGATTACAGTTGACGGTTACAAACAACAGTTCAAGGATGAGGAACAATGGTGGTCCTGATCCATCAACACCTGAAGTATATGCTGATGATGTAGAGTCAGAGGTCAACTCTTATTTCCAGCAAATGTTCTCTACTCAGATGACTGTTGAGGCAGTTATTCAAATGCTAGCTCGATTCAAGGAATCTTCTGATAGAAGGTTTATTCTTATTTTGTTTCTTTTTATTGGGCGTTACTAGTAATAACTTTTCCTCCTTTAAATCATAGGAATTTGTAGTTATTAATGAGCATCAGGATAATTACATCTACGTTTGCAGCTCTTAAAAGGAACTTTAGTGGAAATGGCTACCGAGTTATTTTCATAATTATAAATGTTTCTAAATAGAAATGATTTTTGTTGCTTTATTCTTGAACATACCATTTTTTTTTTCTGTTTTTAAATAGTTGCTATTACAGTTTATAAATAGTTAATTCAGGCTGATTTACTGAAATTTCTAGCAAATCGGCAAATGAAAATGTTCTTAATTTTTTTTATGATTGGTAGAGCGCTAATGTTCTGCTATATCATGTTGCCTTCCAGGGAACAATCCATATTTGAGTGCATGATTGCAAATCTTTTTGAAGAGTACAAGTTCCTCAACAGATACCCTGATAGACAACTTAAAATTGCTGCTGTTCTTTTTGGTAAGACCTTAATTTGATTGGAATTTTATTTAAATTCAATTTATTGTTCATCATATTAATATAGTGAACTGAATATTAAATTTTCATCTTTATATTAAGCTCTATTTTAATCATATGAAAATTGCAGGGATGCTTATTAAGAACCAACTTGTGACCCATCTGACACTTGGCATTGCCTTACGGGCTGTTTTGGATGCGTTGCGTAAACCTGCAGATTCCAAAGTGAGTTTCAACTTGTTGATGCTGATTTTCTTTAGCTCCGGGCTCCAAAAGCATTTTTAATAATGTTGAAAATTGTATGTATGCAGATGTTTGTTTTTGGTACAAACGCTTTGGAGAAGTTTTCAGATCGACTGAGTGAATGGCCACAATATTGCCAGCATATCTTACAGATATCGCATTTACGTGGCACTCATCCGGATCTTGTTACTTTTATTGAAAGGACACTTGCTAGAAATTCATCAGGCCACCCAGAATCAGATGCAGGCTACAATCCTACTGCTGATCAACATCATAATCCTACCCTGCAACCAAACAATGAGGTACATACATGTTTTATTTTGAATTTCCTATATATAAATATTTTTGCTGATAATCAGTCGTAAAAATCAGGATTAATCTGTGATTAATAGGTAATCATGGTTTCATTTAATTGGCCATAACATCAGTAGGCGTCGGTCAAAATTGGCCAACATTGGTCAAAACTGGTCAAATATTGGTTAGCATTGTAAAAAATGGGTCAAAGTCATTAAGTCAGTAAAAATGTGTATAGATTTGAAAAGTTACAAATTTAGTTTCCAATCCGATTAATCCTGATTAATTCCTATTAACCGCTAGTTGGTACCCCACCGCGTGGCTAGCTCTCTAATGATTTTTACAACATTGGTGATAGACTGATAGTTCAACTTTGCATTTGGATTATCGTAGATTGGTATATTACACTGTTATACAATTTGCAGGTGACGGGTACAGCTTTCTCTTTGATTGGATCTGGTAGCTCACATCTTGGTTCTCAGATATCATCTCCAATTCAGCTTCAACAGAGGAACCAGAGTTATTTTGATGAGAGACAGAGAGCCTCTGCAACTTCCTCCAACTTTTTGAAGCCAAACTTAACTACCACAGGACAAGCTTCAGTTGCCCTTGCAAACGAACCTGTTAACATCCCTAAGGTAACCGCAGCCTCTGCAAACGACCCTGTTAACATCCCTAAGGTAACTTAACCACCATAATGTAACTTCAATAAAATGAGATGTTTGTTGTCATGCTAACTACATTTTGTAACCTATGATGGTTAAATGCAGCCACAGAGCGTGGTTAGTTCATCAGCAGCATTGGCTTCCACTCCTGCTTTTACTCGTCCTTCTCGAGCCGTTACTTCAGCAAGTAAGTTTTTAACTTTTTTTAGGTTTATATACCCGCACATGTATGTACTTTCATAGAGTTGTTTTATGGTTATTTCTCATTATTTTACATTATGCAGGGTTTGGTTCTGCTTTAAATATTGAAACACTCGTTGCTGCTGCTGAACTCAGGAAAACTCCCATAGAGGTATTTTACTATTTTATGCATCTTTGGCAGTTTGGCCTCTTTCTGTTATTTCTCCTCCAAGATTCTTAGATTCATTTGCCTATTAGCGACGACAGTCATCATACTCGTAGATTACTTTCATTAAAAGAACAATTTTAGTAATAAAGTTGAATGATTCGGTTTCCCTCAATAAGTGATTAACTTGTTTAGATGGGATCTGTCTTTGATAAGTACATCTGTTTTATGTGTATCATGATATCATCTTGATTTTTATAAGCATCTAACAAAGTGTGTATGCATAAATATCATCTTAAGAATTTCTTACCATGTGATCGTCACACACATCTCCCTTGCAGGCTCCACCGCCAGAAACTCAGGATAAGATTTCTTTTATTATCAATAATTTGTCAGCTGCCAACATTGAAACTAAAGCGAAGGAATTCACTGAAATTTTGAAAGAACAGTACTATGCGTGGTTTGCTCAATACATGGTCATGAAAAGGTGAGAAACTAAACTCTAACTGAAAGCATATTTTGTGTTAGTATGGTTTTTGGTAAATCTTTGACAATGTTCTTACTAATCGCTGTTGTTACGGGAACATGATTACATGAATGAATTAGTGACAGTATGCTTGGTGGTTGTCGCCATTCAACTTTTTTCTCTTCTTTTATTTATGTTTGCTGCATCTTGTTGACAGAGCGAGTATTGAACCAAATTTTCATGACTTGTACCTGAAGTTCCTTGAGAAGGCCAATTCAAAATCATTAAACAGTGAGGTTGTCAAAGCGACCTATGAGAATTGCAGGGTATAGTTTACAAAAAGATTCTTTTTCTTTTCATTAATACTGATAGTTTGCAAATCGTTGGGAATGAATTGTATTTAATATTTATATTTGGCAATTCAACACAGGTTCTTTTAGGATCTGAACTTATAAAGTCCAGTTCAGAAGAACGTTCTTTGCTGAAGAATCTTGGAGGCTGGCTGGGAAAGATAACAATTGGTAGAAACCATTGTTTGCGGGCAAGGGATATTGATCCAAAGGCTTTAATTATTGAGGTTTTTATACAAAGTTTTATCCTGTTTTCATCTTATTGATTTTGAGTGATATTAAACCCATTCCACTTTCATTATTTTGTAGGCATATGAAAAGGGTTTAATGATTGCAGTGATTCCATTTAGCTCTAAGGTGCACATATCGATTTGTCTTTTCTTCTCTCTCAGATCCAGTGTTGTAAGAATCGCTTGGTGTTAGTCGGGCGTTGGGTACCGACTAGTGTTTAATCAGGATTAATCGGATCAGAATTTTATATTTAGTTTTTTAAACATTTATGTATTTACATATTTTTGACTGATTTGGACCAATTTTCTACCAATTACGACAAATTTTGACTGATTTTACGTTTTACCTCTTACTGACTGAAATTGCAATGGTGGACCACCATTCTGATTTTTACAACACTGCTCTGATCAAAGTAATGTTCTGTATTAATTATTTTGTTGTTGATGTAGATATTGGAGTCATGTTCAAACAGTCTAGCGTACCAACCGCCTAATCCTTGGACCATGGCAGTACTAGGATTACTTGCTGAAATTTACGCAATGCCAAATCTTAAAATGAATCTCAAGTTTGAAATCGAGGTATGTATATGTGCGCTTTATGTGGATGCAACTGTAAACTGTTAAAAAAAATCTAATAATTATCTTTCTGTTGTGATGTTCAGGTATTGTTCAAGAATCTTAGTGTGGATTTGAAGGAAGTAACACCGACATCACTTCTTATCGACAAAGTGAGAGAAGTTGAAGGCAACCCTGATTTTTCTAACAAAGACATTGGGTTGGCCCAACAACCCATGGTTGGGGAAGTTAAATCTAATAATAATATGATATCTGCTTTAAATCAAGTTGAATTACCAGTTGAAGTTGGTAGTTCATCTCATTCGGGTGGTCATTCACGAATATTATCTCAGGTGATTATTTAATCTTTATACGTTTCTTGAAATTCATTGATAATTGTTTTAATTATCTGATGAAATTCATTGATAATTGTTTTAATTATATGATGCTAAATTTGTTTTGTTGGATAGTATGCTGCTCCACATCATATTCCTGCTGCTACTTTAAGTGACAATGAGAAGATGGCGGCTTTAGGCTTGTCTGATAGGCTTCCATCTGCTCAAGGACTTCTACAAGCACAATTACCGTTTCCAGTTGGTCAGGTGGGCTGATGTTTAAAAAAAAATAATAATAAATAAAAAATTTATATGTTGTTTGTTTTATTATCCACTGAAATGTTAGTCAACTTTGCAGCTACCATCATCAAGTATGGACCAAGATGTTATTATCAACCCTAAGTTACAAACATTGGGCCTGCATATGCACTTTAAAAGGTACTAACATCTCCTGAACTTCTGTTTAAAGCAGGGACTATTTCAGCTCATTTATTTTATTGCTGACTGGTCAAACGGTTATAAGCATAAGATTAATGTATTTTAACGGTTCAGTTGCGTCAAAAGTCACATGACCTATGTTTACCAAAACAAAAAAGCTCTATTATATAGTAATACTGTTTCTGTTAATATACTTCATACATTAAACTATTCAAAGAGAGAATCAGAGAAGTGTGATCGGAATTCGATTAGTAAACTATTGCTTGGTTTACACAAGTTATTATTTCTTTTACAGTGTGCTTGGTATTTCCATGGAGCTAGCTATCAAAGAAATAGTTTCTAGTATAGTTCAGCGCAGTGTTTCAATAGCAACTCAAACAACAAAAGAACTCGTGTTAAAGGTGACATTTAATTCATTGTGTGTTACTGTAAAATTCTTACTAGAAAAAAGATTATTTAAACTGATATTCAACTGGTAGGACTATGCTATGGAGTCGGATGAGAGTCGTATACGCAGTGCAGCTCACTTGATGGTTGCAAGTTTGGCTGGAAGTTTAGCTCATGTCACATGCAAGGTTCGTTGTTAACTTATTTAATTTTGTTTTTACTTACGAGTTACGAATATGCCTGTCTTTTATTAGGAGCCTCTTCGTGGTTCAATAACAAGTCAGCTAAGAAACAATCTTCAGGCGAGAGTGAATATTCCAAGTGATCTGCTTGAACATGCAATTCAACTTGTTACAAATGACAATCTTGACTTAGGTTGCGCATTTATCGAACAAGCTGCAACCGATAAGGTTAGATTTGTCTCATTACATTTTTCATCTGAGCATTATTAATGTATAATTTTATGGATACAGGCTGTACAAACAATAGACAGTGAACTTAGTTCTCAACTTTCGGTAAGGAGGAAGCAAAGAGAAGGAGTTGGGCCCGCCTTTTATGATGCCAGCATGTATACACAAAGTTATGTAAACGTTCTACCAGAAGCCCTCCGTCCTAAACCTGGTCGATTGTCCCATTCTCAACAGCGGGTTTATGAGGTATCATCTTATTTTTGCTGCTGATTTATCATTCAGTATAAAGTATAAACCTTAAATATTAATTATTTTTTGTCAGGATTTTGTTCGGTTACCATGGCAAAACCAATCCAACCAAAACTTGAATTCTGTACCTCTTGGTCCGTCACCTTCACCTTCACCGGGAACTGGTTCTCTGCACCGGGGTTACGGTTCAAGCTCAGGTTCAGTTTCGGTTTCAGGTCCACTGAACCCTAGCATTTTTACATCCGGTATCAATGCTGAAGACATGGAGCCTAACTCAGCAAAACTCTTTAGGTGTGATTGGTTGCATGTTTTTTTCCTCAAAATCTCATATTTTATCTTTTATTATTTTCATTATTTTTGTTTTTACATTTTTTTAAATTTCCAGTGGTTCTTCGGTGCATAGCATGGTGGGTGGCGGTATGGGTCCGCACAACATTGAGGCTGTTCTATCTTCATTTTCTTCAATGTCAGCTCCTGAACTGCACATTCCAGAATCTTCCAATGTTTCCAAACCAGTAAGTTTAATTTTCATGAGTTCAAGATTGTGAGTTTGCATTGTTTAACGTGGTTTCTATTAACTGTTAGGAACCGGGAGTATATGCACAGCCTTTGCCTTCACCTTCACCTTCAGATCGCGTTATAAGTACCACCGCAGAACCTTCATTAACTACGAAAGATGCAGTAGATAAATACCAGCTTATCTCAGAGGAGGTTAATATACGTTTCATGTTTGTTTTTGTTTTAGAAAATTTTGTTGTAGACTTGTAAAGCTTACCAGAATTGTCAATTGTTATTTTAGCTGGAATCTTTGATAGCGAAGGATGCTAAAGAAGCTGAAATTCAGGTGACATTTCTTCATATTTATCTTTATATTAATGCTATTTTACCTAAAACATTATGATTTGGAAAACAAATTTGAAAGTGGTGATTGTTTTCAGTCTGTTATTGGTGAGGTACCTGGGGTGATTCTTAGATGCATCAGTCGAGATGAGGCTGCCTTGGCTGTGGCTCAGAAGGTATAATTAATTATTATTAATTACCACTAATGCGATTTTTGTTTTAGTTAACAACCTGCTTCTGAAATTGCAACCAACCCTTGTCAATTGTCATAGGTCTTCCAAGGTTTATATGAAAATTCTGCAAATACGGCTCATGTTAATGCTCATCTTGCCATGTTAACTGCCATTCGTGATGTCAGCAAGCTCGTGTTCAATCAACTCACTAGTTGGGTATGCTTTGTTTCTTTCTTGTTTAATCATTTGCTACAATGATTACTTGAATTTTTTGACTAATTTTCACACATTGGGGTCCTGCAGGTAATATACTCTGATGAAGATAGAAAGTTCAACAAAGATATTACTATTGGCTTAATTAGCAGAGATTTGCTGAACCTTGCTGAGTATAATATTCATATGGCTAAGTTTCTTGATGCTGGAAAGAACAGTAAGTATAAAACTTATGTTATATATTAAGTATCCATTTTGGTTAGAGAAAACCTAATTTATTATATGTTAAGCAGAGGTGGCGACAGAATTTGCAATATCTCTCATCCAAACATTGGTGGCTGGTGACACCAAAGTAATATCTGAACTTCAAAACATTGTTGATGTGTTGGCAAAGGTACGATCTAACTCTTAAATAACTACTTTTTTACATAATTCAATTCAGCATTCTGAAATCAAAATCACGTGCAGCTTGCACAAAGGCCCGATGCTCCCGAGGCCCTCCAACAACTTGTTGAAATTGCTCGGAATCCAGCTGGAAAGGATGATATTATCAGACAAGAAAAAGACAAAAAGGTTAGTTTGTACTTGTGATTTTGTTGCTGTTGCTAGGAAACATACTCAGATTATAATTTAACTTCTTAATGGAACAGGTGTCTAGTAGTCATCTTATAGCGAGTAAAGATGACACCAGTGTTCTGGAATCTTCTGAACTGGATCCTGCTGCTTTCCAAGAGCAGGTATACAAAGCCGCTTTACTAACTTTTAAATATAATATTTTCTATTTACATGGGTAACTAAGTAATTGTTTGTATCTCACAGGTTTCTATGTTATTTGCTGAATGGTACCGGATATACGAACTCCCGGGTGTGAATGATCAAATGTCATCCCGTTTTGTTCTCCAACTACAGCAAAATGGCCTTCTGAAAGCAGATGACACATCAGATCGCTTTTTTCGCCGTCTTCTGGTATTCTTTTTTACCAAAATGCGCGCACATGAAGACACTTTTTTTTTTCTTTTCTCATTATGCTTTAAGAAATATCTCTATCTTCTCTAATTTTATCAGGATATTGCTGTATCACATTGTATATCCTCTGAGGGCGCTGTCCAATCTCATCAACAAACACAAACATTATCTTTTCTTGCCATTGATATGTTTGCATCACTTGTCTTGTCAATACTGAAGGTAGGGCCCATAACCCATTGACTCTTTTTTTTAACATCTAATTTACATACACATTTTTTTTAATTATCGTTTCTCAACACGTGCTCATTTCTTTTGTATGACTAGTTCTCTACTGACCATGGATTAAGCAAGCTGTCACTTTTTTCCAAGGTTTGAAATTTTCATTTTATTTTTTTTATGCAATTCTAATGCATATGGTAACTGTATAATCTTTTTGATTTTGGATGCAGGTGTTAGCAGTAACTGTGAGGTTTATTCAAGTGGATGCAGAGGAAAAGAAAACATCATTCAACCCTAGACCGTATTTTAGGTTATTCATTGATTGGTTGCTTGACCTTAGTACTCTTGAACCAGTCTTTGAAGGTGCAAACTTTCAGGTAGTTGAATATTTCTCTTGGACATATCAACACTTTAATCTCAATTATCTTCTGTTTCAAGTTATTAATTTTCTTGTCTTGCTACAGATTTTGACAGTTCTAGCAACTTCCTTCCATGCTCTACAGCCTTTGAAAGTTCCTGCATTTAGGTCAAATGACTATAAATAATTTTTTTAAGAAATCAAAAAACCTACTTCTTTTGATGTGTGTCTGATGAGGACAAAATGGTCTTCTTTTTGCAGCTTTGTATGGCTTGAGCTAGTTAGTCACAGAAGTTTCATGCCAAAACTACTGACCGGAAATGCTCAAAAAGGGTGGCCGTATTTCCAACGTTTGCTGGTTGACTTGTTTCAGTTCATGGAGCCTTTCTTGAGAAATGCGGAGCTCGCCGAACCGGTTTGCATTTGTTTTTTATTCATAACCGGTATTTTTACCTGATCATCTTATTTTTATTTCGTTTTAATTTTTTGTATTTTTCTTATAGGTTCGTTTTCTGTACAGAGGCACACTGAGAGTGCTCTTAGTGTTGCTTCATGATTTCCCGGAGTTTCTTTGTGATTATCATTTCAGTTTCTGTGATATTATTCCTCCAAGCTGCATTCAGATGCGAAATATAGTACTCAGCGCGTTTCCACGCAACATGAGGCTACCTGACCCTTCTACCCCTAACTTAAAGGTCTCTCTATCTTACATGTCAGATGACCCAGTTATTAATCTTAGATTCATCCAATTTTTATTTATTTTTAAAAAAAATTTCAGATTGATCTGCTAGCTGAAATTAGTCAGTCTCCCCGCATTCTGTCAGAGGTTGATGCTGCTTTGAAAGCCAAGCAAATGAAAAGTGATGTGGATGAGTATCTCAAGGTACATTGTCTTGTTGACTAGTTATTGTAAAAAAAATGTAAAGATTTTTGCCGCTAAAAAAGTAGCAATGATTTTTTTATTTTTATTTTTTTTTGAATTATACGTACAGACAAGACAAGGGACCTTTCTTTCGGAATTGAAGCAGAAACTACTTCTTTCACCAAGTGAGGCTGCAAGGGCTGGAACGCGATATAACGTGCCTCTGATGAATTCTCTAGTTCTTCATGTTGGAATACAGGTGTGTTATGTGTAATGTGTTCAAACTCTTGAAACCTAATTAAAACAATGTTTTAGATTAAATAAAAAGATGTTTTATAATATTGACGTATGTATGGTCGCAGGCGATTCAGCAGCAGCAGCAGAGAACACCACATGGACAGTCAATGGCGAGTAACGCATCACTTGCTATCTTCTTAGTGGGTGAGGCTTTGGACATATTCCAGACGTTAATATTCGAGCTAGAAACCGAAGGGCGTTACCTCTTTTTAAACGCGATTGCTAACCAATTGCGTTATCCCAACAACCACACGCATTACTTTTCATTCATCCTTCTTTACTTGTTCTCCGAGTCAAACCAGGTCAGTATTAGTTGACTTTTAACGTTTGTTTGACTTTCAAACATTCACACGTGCTAATCGTTATTTGACCTCCATGTATATAGGAGGCCATTCAGGAACAGATCACTAGAGTTCTGTTAGAGCGGTTAATTGTTAACCGACCACACCCTTGGGGTCTTCTAATTACTTTCATTGAGCTTATCAAGGTAATGACGAATTATCTAATGAACTTTAAATGTATATGTTGATGACTTGTTAGTCAATAATAACGGTTAACTTGTTTTAATGATTGAGCAGAACCCGAGGTACAACTTCTGGAGCCGATCTTTCACAAGGTGTGCTCCTGAGATTGAGAAACTGTTTGAATCGGTGTCGAGATCGTGTGGTGGGCCTAAGCCCATGGATGACAGTGTGGTTGCTGGAGGGATATCTGATGCAATGCACTAGCACTAGCACTATGATTTAAATTTAATCATTTTTTTTTAAATATGTAACTAGTGTTGATAGCATGTCAGTGGGTGAATTGGTTTGTTTGATTACTAGTTTTTAGACGTTATGGTTAAATGTTGTGTTTTTAGAGAGTTACAAATACTTTATTCCTGTCGATCGTCATTGGTAGATATTGCTTTGGTTTAGATTTGAAACTAGACTTTTGTTTTGCGAAATTCTCTTTGAGTACAACTATATATGCTATTATGTTCTTATTTAAAAGCTGCCCTGACATAATCTAAAAGTCGTAAGCTTTGAAACGTCATTTTAAAGAAAAAAACCTTATATATGTATTATTGGGCGTATTACTACTGGGCTTCTTTTATGTAGATATTATATTATTACCAAAAAAAGAATTAGAAATTGATTTGGGAGAGCGCAGTCGGGAAGAAGTACAGACTCC
Source organism: Stevia rebaudiana (assembly GCA_009936405.2). Lineage (NCBI taxonomy): Eukaryota > Viridiplantae > Streptophyta > Magnoliopsida > Asterales > Asteraceae > Stevia > Stevia rebaudiana. The sequence continues at coordinate 8,557,770 of WOUH02000028.1, read as the reverse complement.
AAATTACAGCAAATTCAGAACGATAGAAACTCTTGAGGATAGGTGAGTCATTGTTCCTTTCATGATAATGGCAAGATTGTTAGGTTGGAGAAGATCAATCGATGCCTGCTGGTTGCTGCCTACTTGCCTCGTCTGGTTGTTTGGATAGAGACTAAAGAGCGTTAGCACTAAAGATTCAAACAATGCAACCGTTCAGAAGTTCAGTGAGTAATTTATATATATATATATATAGCCTTCAGTCTTTACTTTGATATACTTCTATATGTTACTATGTTTAATCGAATTGCGAACATATAGCTCGATCGGGTATTTTAATTAAGTCAATCAGTAAACATCAATAGAAGGGCAAGTATGAAGTGTTTCTAGAGGCTTACTCGAGGGTTTTTTTAATCAAATTTTCTATTTGTGCCTTTGCGGAGTGTGGACTGCTAGAGGCGTGCAACCAGGTCAAACGAATCAGCAAACAGGTAATTAATCTCTTAGTCTCTTAAAGTTTTATAATTTTAGTGTAGTGTTTGTTTGTTCTTAATTTGTATTTTGGTGATACTTTGATTTGCCTATTTGATGCTTAAATGTCTAATCGAAACCAAAAGTATGAATCCGGTGCCTCCAAAAGAGAAAAAAAACTTATAAACATGTTTATACAATGCCAAAAAAGATTATAAACATGTCTAATTGCAAGAAATTGATTATGAAACCTTTACTAAAGAGTTTGCATCTAATAAAGCTAGAAAAGTAAACTTTATCTAAAATTATAAACATGTTTATACATGCCAAATTTTATTTTTAACTCCGCCAATTATAAACTTTTTAGTTTATTATTGCCGGTCCCAAGCCCGGGTAAAGGAGGAGGGTTTATACTTTATAACCATGACTTATGACTATGAGTAGGGCCTCCAATTTGAAGGTTTGCTTGGAGCCTCCGAAAGTCTCAAACCGCCCCTGATCATTTAACTTCATAATCTGTAACAATCTGGTTCTTGTCACCAAGACCACGGAAACGCTTGCAGTATAAAAACGTGTCTGAGGTGGCTTCTACTGACAGATGCACATGTTAGATTTTCTTTAATTTTGTTTTATTTACTTTGGACAAATGTACCAATAAGTGGAACAAATAAGTAGCATGTAGCAAAAGATGAATATGATAGTGTTATAGGCAAAAGATAATTTAAAGAAAGAATGGAACAGATTTCAAAATAAGTAGCATCTAAAAGCTGACGATAACCGTTTTCAAAATCAAGTTTCATACTTAGGGAACACAGATTTATGTATTTTTGAAAAAAAAAATTCTCTATGCTTGCGGTGCACGCATATATAATTTATATATGCGTGGGCCCTCCAAATGGTAAAATTGCTTTAATTTTAACGTTATTTTACTTATTTTTTTGTGAAATTAACGTTAAAAGTTATGATAGACGGTTAATCAGGCATCATGAGCCGGGGGTCTCATTAGAAGTAGCTTCTCTATCCTATAGGGTAGAGGTAACGATGTCTACATCTACCCACCCTACTTTTAAATGAGATATACCGAGTACGATGATGATGATAAAAAATATTCCCTAACATCAAAATCATATTTTGTTATTGTGCTTTGTTATACTGCTTAACATGTTCTCTATTATAGTGTTCTTTCACCGTTTTTTAGTGTACCCGAAACACTTCTCTAGCTTGTTCAATTCATCCACACACAGAAATAAAAAATAACACAAATGCAAAACACAAAACGTTTCTCAACTTAACTGGAAAAAAATTACAAATAATTAAAAGATTTTCATAAGCTAGTGACCTGAGTTTATAGTAAATTAATGGAATACAAAGGATTGTTTTTCTTAACGAACAAAGTAAAGTTTTCCCATGACATGAAGAACAGCAACAAAAGCAATGAAACCAATGCTCATAACAAGAACAACATTTGGAGAGATTTTCAAACCAGGTGCATCATCTGTGTAAAACTGAAGCATGTTTCCAGCTGTCCCGCCAGTCGCTCCTCCAGTGCCGCCAGTTTTCCTCCTTCGCAAGTTGGCGGCAGTGGCTGCTGCACTTCCCCGTGGCGGAGCTGCTCCATTCAAAGCCATTTCTGTAACTGAAAAAGTGATAATCATGTTACATCAACAAAATGCATATCATTTATTATTTAAAACAACAAATGAGCTCAAACGCCATTCTCTTTATAAAATTAAAACTTAATTAAATGTTGTCAGTGAGACCAACTTGACATCTGACGTGAACACAATATATCACACGTTGACCATGATAACAATTTTAAGTTACTTGAATGTGGCAAATAAGTATACATCTTTTGTATATAAGAAAACTAATGGCTTGTGTATTCAAACTAAAAAACTATCAACACTTTTAAGCTTTTTTCTAAGTCTTACACCACAATCAATTAAAAATGGCTACTGAAAGTCTGATACTAACTGATCTTGAAATCACTTCAATTTTGTTCATGATTCGTGGTGATGAACCGGTATATCTATATATCTAGAACCTGAACATTAAAATCCTGGGTCAACAGCAATCACTGCTCCTGAAAGATGACCTGCTTAAAGTTTCCATAATTCAACTCAAGTAGATTTCTAGAATTCTAGACGTAATCAAATTCAACTCGATCATAAATAAAATACAATTAACATATCAGATTCGCATAAGCACGCAACCTGAAGAAAAGAGACATGAAACGTAGATCGGATGATCAGATCCCAGTCGTCTCAAGCAAAACATACATACATCCAATTAACGGATTCACTCTCTCTGTATAACATTCGGCTATGCACATACGTATCTAATCGTAAACAGATCTAAATTTTGGTACGAATCGCAGCTAACGAAAACACTACAATTAAATTATGCTTATTACGAAGAGAACAGTCATCTAAACCGATGCGGAAAACTTACGGATATGATCGATTGATCGAACCTCGAGAAAATGGTATCGATTTGGATCTCTTTGGCGTTTGAAGATCGGATTTTTAAGAGATTTATAATCCCGTTTTATACTAGATAGAATGAAACCGTGTTCTATTTTGTTATGCCTCTGCGCTCTAACTTGAAATTAGGGTTATAAATGATTTTTAATCTGTAAGTCATTACTATTAGAATTTTAGAATAACGTCTTTACTATTAATTTAGTTATCGCAAAATATACTCAAATCATAAATTGGATGATTAAGTTGTTTTTTTTTTTTTTTTATAAATCTCACTAGTATTATTAAAAACCAATTTACCTTGAATTAATATTGAGAAATTAATGTACATAGTTGAATTAATGCACATAGTTATCTTATGATGTTTTGTAAAGGAGTTTGGATACAACTAATAGCTTCAATTAAGTATCTTGGATCCATATAACCAAACCGCATGAAAGAATTAGTTTTTTCTTTTTTTGAATGACCGGTGAAATTTTATAAACATAACTAGTCGATAAATTGTCAGCTAGAGAAACACCAAAAATATATACAACAGTTTAGGAAAGAATTTGTTGAGTCGAGTATAAGAGTCACACTTTGATGTTATGCCTAGACGTTACAATTAAGAAATTATTTCAAAACGAGCACATAGGGTGGGTAAAAAAATCATATTGATTGAAGTACTATGACGTGTTTTTATGTGAACTACGTGCAATATTCTCACCAAAATAACATTTTACCATCACAATCAAAACAGGATCATGGGCCATGATATGATTGGCACACATGACGACGAACAAAGCAAATATTTCTTTTTTTTTTTTTAACGGCAAAATATCATACTTCTAATTTCACCTTAAATATATACACTTGCCTGGGTTCGAACCCAAGACCTCCCCCATAATGGTGCTCCTAGAGGCAAATCTCCTGTCATTGGACCACCAACCCCAATGGTAAGCAAATATGTCTAGAACTTGAATATGATACATATGTTATAGGCAATCTTTACCAAAGAAACTTCTATCAAGTTTTTGAAAACTATTTATTGTTATACAAAAATATTTTATAAAGAACATTTTGTTATAAAACAATGGCCTAATAACATTGAGAACAAAGAGAGTACAAAAGAGATGATTCTTATTCATCCATAGGGGTATCATACGATGTAATTCAGTGACATATAAAGAAGATAAACTCAAAGAACAAGATAATCTATTTTAGGCGTCGGTAATATATATTTCTAACATATTTATATTTGGTATAACCATTACTGAAAAACATGACTTAATAATCAAAACTTAATTAATAGCTCCAAATACGTAAACTAGTATTCATTTTGTAATCAATCTTCTTTACCAAAACATGGGAACTAAGTTTCACCACACTCCCAAACACACCATAATTGATTTTTGAATGTAAGAAATTTAAAGTGATGATATGAAATTATATGATACTAAAGAAACAAAATCGAATAGCCAATTATGAGTAAATCTGCACTATCTTCTTCTTTTTCTGCTTTTGCCAAGTTGTCCAGATTTGAACGCGTGTTCTTGTTCTTGAAGAAAAGCTTTAGCTCTCCCATACTCCTCCGCCTTTTCTTCTTCTAATCGCGCTTTATCTCGCGCCTTTGCATCAGCCAAAAAGAAATTATCTTTTCTCAACTCACGAGCCGCACCTTTAGCCTCGCGCTTCACAAGTTTCTTCAATTTTCTATCCTCCGCTCGTTGACGGTCAGGATCATAGTCTCTGTTGCTCACAAAGCTGCCAAAACATAATCCAAAATAATCAATTTCCAACGCTCAATTTACAAAGATAAAATAAAAAAAATGTAAACCTTTTTGTAATAAGTTTGGGCTTGAGCTTTTATTTTGTAATAAGTTTAGGTACTCAGTCTAACTTCCATTAACTTTTTGTTAAAACGGGTGAAATGACGAAAATACCCTTTAACATTTCACCCTTCGATTAAAGGGTATTTTCGTCATTTTACCCTAATTCGACAAAAAAGTTGTTAATTTTAAACCTTAGTACCCAAACATGTTACTTTACCCAAGCTATAAGGACATCTATGTAATCAACTCTAATTAAAACGATAATCACGTAAGAAAATTACTTTTCTTCAAACTTTGGATTGAGCAACTTAATTGGCACCGGCTTTTGTTTCCTCATTTGTAACGGTAGGCGTAACATGTGGTGTTCATCGGTTATCTTGTTTATCAGCTGCAACGCCGCATTTATTTTATCTTTTAATAAATCAGGCATGCGATCTTGTTCAGCTAACTTTGTTAATAGACTAGAAATTGGCAAAAATATCTCAGGAAATGATTTAAAATCTTCATAAATGTTAACATATCCTTGTAGGGTATCAACTACTGTTACAAGCATGCTTGCCCTGCATAAAACCACATTTTATTTATTTAATTCTAAAATCATAAAAAATAAAAAAATAAAATTACAAAAACTACTTACTTCAAATTTTCAGATGTGAAATAAGACGAGTCATCTGGTGAGTCCATTAACATAAGGAAATCTAAAGGCTTTATTGCATCAACTGTCTCTTGTATATGTAGCAAAGGTTTAAGAGATTTTAATTCCATTAGGTGATACAACTGCAACAAATAAACAAGATTTCAATTTAATTGTAGCAGATAAAACAAGCATTTAAAAAAAAATTTTGAAAATTAATTGTTAAAGCACACCTCATTATTTTGAGATGTTTCGGGTTTTTCTTCCAAAGCTGACATTAAAAGAGTTTGCAGAAATACTAAAGCTTCTGGGCAGAATTTTTTTGACTGCTTACAGACCTACATAATTAGAACATAAAATGTGATTAACAAATTCTTTTGAATTTAAAAAATTTATGAAAAAAAAATATTAAAAATGGATGTGTTAATTACAGAAAGAAGCATAGAGCACAAAAAGGAGCCAATTGCCACATCACGACCAGATGTAATATGACAACGTGTCAAATATTCACACATTAATAATATTGCAGGGGTCATAACAACATGACGAAAATCTGAGCAAGGAAATATCATTGACCAGAGTCTCAACAGAAATAATGTTTTTACAGAAGGCCAACAGCTTTTATCTGCAGCAAGAAGATTTAAAAATAAAAATTAAGAATAATAAGAACGTCTTATTGTTATAAATTTTTTATTTTTAATAAAAATCTTGATGAATGAAACAAACCTGAAATTTTGATATCTTCTGCAAAAAGTGATCTTGTTCTAAGAAGTCGTTGGCGAGCGCATATCGCAGCAAAGTATGGGATTTCAATACTCATTTCCATCAGTGGCTTGACGAGCAAGTTTAACAATTTGAAATTTAATGGCTTTTTATTTGCTGAAACAGAGAAATACTGCAGTAATAGACCATAGAATACCTGATAAAAAATAGATTTTTATTCATTAGAACTTATTGTAGTAGATTATACTAAATAAATAAATAAAAACTATAAGTTAAAAAAATGATATAAACCTACTTGGATTTTCTTTCGATTATCTGCAGCGATTTTGATTGCATTATATGCACGAATTCGCCTAATTGCTTCAATGATTTCTTCATCAGAACGGTTATCTAAAAATGCAGACAATTCATCCATGGTTTTTGGAGCTTCAATTGTATATGGAAGATCTCCTTGTAAAGTTCCAGAAGATTGAACCTTTGAACCCATTTTTTTAGTATCCACAATTTCATTTGTTTTTGCAGCATTTTTTTGGTCCCGTAGTTTTCCCTCCAAATTCACATCATCATCATCATCATCATCTCCTATTTTTCCTTCCACCTCATCATCATCATCATCATCATCATCATCATCATCATCATCATCATCATCATCATCATCATCATCATCACCATCACCATCACCATCACCATCACCATCGTCAACACTTTGTTCCCAATCTTTTACAGATTGTGGTATTGCACTAGCCAACTCATCTTCTTCTCCATCATCATCATCTTCTTCATTATCATCTTCTTCATCATCGTCATCTTCATCATCATCTTCACTATCACCATCGATCTCATTTTCTTTTCTCAACATCTGTTGTATCCATGCCAATTTAGTTTTTGGTTCTTCAATATCAAAGGAATCTCCAAGATCATCACCAGAAACAGAAGTTAGCTTCTTGGAGGTTGAATTTCCATGATCATCACCATCATCATCATTATTATCATCATCATCACTATCATCAGCAGCATTCATCCTTTTCTGCCTCTCTTTCTGAGACATCGAACACAAAAAAATACAACTTTAGGATTTATTTCGTTCATAATTAGGGTTTGTACATCACATTAACATACCTCCAATTCTTCTAATCGTTCTTTTTCATCTTGTGCAATTTCTTCAGGCGTTTTTGTCCTATTTGACGGGCGAGCTCGCATATCCAACACCATTTCATTAAGTAATTTATCATAATCATCAGCTTTTCCCTGCAATTAATTGAATAAATTTCATATAACAACATAATCCAACAAAACCGCGTATAATTAACTTTTTTATATCATATTCACCGCTATAAGTCTTACCTCATCAGGTTCAACTTTACTAGAATTAACAACTTTAATGTTTTGCAAAGATATAAACTGTTCATCCAGTTTTTTTATCAGCTGATCATTTTCTTCCTTATCTCTAGCTTTCTCCGCCTATAACAACAACCAATAAAAAGAAACCATATTACGCGCAAAAATTAATAATAACGATATAAAAAATTCCAAAAATACTAGAGAAAAGTTATATAATCAATGATCACAACCTTGAAGAACTTGCTCGTAGATATTATCTCATCATACACTTCCTTTTTACTCTTCTGCCTCTGTAATAACAAAAACACCACATTAATTTAAAAACAATTAAAACAGTATACGGGGATTCCATGTCAGCATTTAAGTAATCCAGCTCATTTCACGTTTACGGTTTACCTCTTCTTTGGGTTCAGAAGAATTAGCACCAGGTGTGCCATCAGCACTAAGTTGTTTTAGGATAACAGACCGCTCTGTAACAAAAAATAATAATGTTAAAAAAAATAAAAAAAATAAAAATAGTAAGCAATTAGTGATGTATACTGATCAGTCCACTAAAACATGAAAGTAAACATCATGCTTAAAAGATGAAATTACTAATTAACAAATATATATAAGAAAAAAATGTCAAACTTACTCTCAGCTTCTTCATCTTCCTCATCAAAAGGAACTTCATCATCAAAATCATCTCTTGCAGGATACATGCTACCATCTTGATCGTCATACTCATCTTCTTCCCCATCTGATAGATTAAACCTGCTTTTCTTACTGAGTTTGACCTACAAAAATAACCGAGAAATTAATCATCATAATATTATATATGATACAAAGAAAGAAAACAAAGATACTTTGCAATCTATGACTTCACTTAGAAAAACAATTACCCGCAATTCTCGTTGTGATCGAAGAATGGCTTTATCAAACTCACCAAGATCCTCGTTTTGCTCCCCAATTCGCTTATCAACAAACACTGATGACTTACCACTTCTCTCATAATCTTTAAGCAATGTTTTCTTCCTCTGTAGTTTTAAAACATCACAAACAGATTACATTTCAAACTTCAAAACCCTTACTATATTGCATATAGTAATTAAAAGTAAAGGAAGTTAATCAAGTTGTTACATTTTAGTATTTTACACAAAACATTCATCATCATCTTACTCATTATATCCCACCTAAGGTAGGGTCTAAGGAGGGTAGGATGAAGACAAGCCTTACCCCTACCCTGTAGGGATAGAGAGGCTGCTCCCATTTTACACAAAATACATATCTATAAATCTTTTCATCATAATTTGAATCCACTTCCCAATTCCCATAGCTCGGTTATAGGGGTAGATAACAAAAATGTGATTCTGATGAACAAATTTGAGGATAGTGACTCAATCAGACCCAATTTGATTTCTGAAGAACTGTAACCTACTATTCTTTCAAATCTTCAGTTGGCTATGAGCAACTTTGCATCATTTTTCATATAAATATAAATGAACAAAACACTAAATCCTCGATAAACTAATAAGAAAAGCTTACCTTCTCGATAGCGAGCGAGCGTGCAAGGCCAATACGGCGTTCTTCTCCTTTGCGCTTTTTTCCGAGGATATCGAACTTGCGACGTGACCAAACGGTTTCAAATGGATTAGGTTTTGTCACCGGAGCTTTGACTTTCATGGCAACGGCATTGGGATTGATCTTCTTGTTCTTCTTCTTCTTTTTGGTATCTTCATTGTTACTGGTGGCTCTAATTACTTTCACCATTGAAGCAGCTCGATTGAGGTTTCTTTCGACAGCTGCCGGAAACTGAGTTTTCAGGGAAACGGAAAATATGTAGTTTTGGGTCGGTTACTGCCGGCAATTACAGCGCATGTGATGAAGGAGAGTAGCGAGGGTATTGAGTTTTTTTGGTTTGTTTTAGGGTGGGCTGGGTTTTTATTGGGCTAACTGGGCTTCTATGTTAGACTATAGATTCATTGATAGGCTGTTAAAAAACCATTAAACTCAAAAGTGCAAGTACGAAGATTAAAACTCTGTCTCTAACACCCAGAGGGAGGGGCTGTTAAAGACCATTTTTTAACTTTCTTATTTCTTTAAAGATTTTTTATTTGGTTAACTCATTCAACTTGATTCAAATTTTTAACCAAATATGTTATATTTTTTAAGAATTTTTTTTATGTTTCTCAGACAACATATGTAAACACTAAATACAATCATAAACACTAAATACAATCATGTCGTATAATTTTAGAAAACTAAATAAAAAAAACATAGAGAAATAAATAATAATAAGTTTAAGAGATTGGTTAATAAATTAAAAGAAGTACAATAAGTTAATTGAAGAAAAAAATAAAAGAAAAACACATTGAATTTGATTGAATAAAATGAAAATAGAATGTGTTGGCTAAAAAATAAGAAAAATTATAACAATCACACCACTTTAATAATTCTTTAAATAGAATGCTAAGTTGGTAAATACTTTTCCAGCAACTCATTTAAAGAAAGAAAAGCTCTTTTCATCCTAGTGATAAATTAGACAAAAAAGATATCCTATGTAGTATTGGTGGCAAGGAAAATTATGATGTCACTACGAATTACATATAATTTAGCTAGCGATGGAATATAATCCTAGTTACCAACGAGAAAATTGAGATAAATTAACAAAGTAATTTAGTCCTTCGTAAAACCTGCCTTGAATTATCATGAAACCATTGCGAAGCATCATTATTAATTGGATATGCTACCATTATATTCCCTTGTATTAGTAGTTTAATTACTTGTTAATTCCCTAGTGTAATCATTAAACTTTAATTAGAGTATATGTTGAGTTAATTTTTTGTTTTCAATTAAAAGTGCAATCATTCATTGTTTATTTGTTAGCACATGTATATTCTATATGTATCCCCACAACATAACATGTCACTCAAGAAGGGAAATGAAATAAGGAGAAGGGGACATGGATATGATATAAAGACGATTACATACAAATTTACAAGGTTTGATAGAATAATGGAATCAAATATAAAGAAATTTTTTTATTGTGACCATTCAATGTATCAAACATCAAACTTTCATCACTGGTCGGCTTCACATATTATATGTGTACATATATACGTGTATGTGTATAGATATGAATTATTGGATGGTTTCAACTTTCAAGAAACAAACATATCCGTCGAAAATCCTTATGTGAACATAGTTGATATTGGTAATTGGTGAGGATCCTTCAAGAAACTTGACGTGCATAAAGCCTTAACCAATAGATCAACGGCAACATTAACCAAAGGATCACCGACAATTTTAATGTCGGATCACCGATGGCTTTTTACATGTCGGAACATACTTAAGTTTTCGACATTTCATCGATACATACATATAGTTTTGTTTTGACAATTATACCGTCGGATCACCGATGGATTTTCCAAAATTCATCTTATCACATTTACTTAAGACCAACAATAATAATTTAATAAATAGGGTTGTAAACAAACCGAACGAACATGAACGAGCATTGTTCATGTTCTTTCGTTAAGCATTCAACTTGTTCACGAACGTTTACCGAACGGAAATTCTTGTTCGTGTTTGTTCATTAAGAATTATATGTGTTCACGAACGGTTCACGAATGTAAACGAACGAACGAGACCTCTTTTCATGTAAAGTTAAACATTTTATCACATTAAATAAATATAAAGCTAATCATTTTATATAAAACCATAAACATAATGTGAAGTATAAAGTCAAATCCGTGATAAAGCCAACGGAAGTCAACGGTGGTCAACAGTATCTGGAGTCAAGAAGTCAACTGCTTGTTTATTTCTTTACTTGGGTACTTAGTGTTAAGTCACGCATTACATAAGGACTAATTCTGTAATGTTTCATAATTGTTTGTTAATACGGTTGTTAGCTTCTTGTTTAGAAGTAATAGATATAAGTAACAGAATTTAGGGCTCAATAGTTAGTTTTCAATTGATCAATGTTTCACATTCAATTCTCTCTGTAATTGTTCGATGTTCTGAAATAAATCAGTAGCAATTGTTTGATATCTTTGATTTTCGCTTTCTTTGATTGGATTATTGTTTACAATTGGTATCAGAGCCTAGTTTGGCTCAATTGAAGGAAGATTACGATCGATTTGAGTTACTCGATCGGTGTTGAAATTGAAGGTCATCAATGGTGTCTACAAAGTTCGAATTAGAAAGTTTGATGGAAGAAACGACTTCAGTCTATGGCGAGTGAAGATGTGAGCCTTGTTAGTTCATCAAGGATTGAATGATGCATTGTTGGGGGAACCAAATATGCCAGGAGGGCTGACGGATAAGGAGAAGAAGGACATACTCGAGAAGGCACATAGTGCAATAATTTTGAGCCTTGGTGATCGAGAACTTCGGGAAGTATCAAAAGAAATCACGGCAGCTGGTGTTTGGGCAAAATTGGAAACATTATACGTGACGAAGTCTCTTGCAAATCGACTGTATTTGAAATAGAGATTGTATACGTTTAACATGAATTCAGGTAAATCGTTAGATGATCACACTGATGAATTCAATAATTAAGTTGATTCTGGATCTTGAAAACATTGAAGTTGTTTTAAATGATGAAGATTAAGCTATAATATTCCTTACATCGTTACCTTCTTCTTATGACACTTTGTGGATACTCTGATGTATGGAAGAGAAACTCTTACCATGGAGGAGGTTCTTGCAGCCCTTAATTCGAAAGAATTAAAGAAGAGAACCGGTAAACAAGAAGATGGTGGAGAGGGTTTATCTGTATGGGGTAGACCTGAGTTTAGATCTCAGAAACATAACCAAAATTCGAGATCTAAATCAAGGTTTAAGAAGAAGTGTTTTGTTTGCAGTTATGAGAAACATTTGAAGAAATATTGCCCATAATGGAAGAAGAAACGGTTTGAAAACAATAGTCAAAAGGAATATAACAACTATAACCCTCAAGAAGATAATTCAGAAGGTTATGAGAGTTCTGATGTGCTTATGGTATCTACTGGTGATGTTAAATGTAAATGGATTTTAGATTCAGGTTGTTCTTTCCATATGACACCTATAAAAGAATTTTTTAAGGAATTTAAACCTGCTGAATTGGGGTCTGTAAAGTTGGGAGATGACAGGCCTTGTGAGATACTTGGTAGTGGAATAGTTTCATTCAAGATGGATACTGGTATGATAGTAGATTTGAAGAATGTAAGGTATGTTCCTGCACTTAAAAGAAGTTTATTATCTTTGGGTACATTTGAAAAGGAAGGTTATCATGTGAGCTTGAAGAATGGTAAGGCTAAAATAGTCAAAGGGTCCATGGTAGTCTTATGTGGGTCAAGGAGAGATAATAATACTTACCTGTTAGATGGGGATGTAATTTCCAGTGATGATTCTGCCAGTATGAATGCAGAATGTACTAATCAAGATGCATTATTATGGCATCAAAGGTTAGGTCACATAAGTAATCAAGGAATTGTTGAGTTAAACAAACAACAAGTTTTTGGTTCACTAAAGAGTTGTGATTTTGGTTTCTGTGAAGATTGTGTACTGGGTAAACAGAAAAGGGTAAAGTTTAGCAGGAGTAAACATACTACATTGGGAAAATTAGATTACATTCATGTTGATTTGTAGGGTCCATATAGAGTTGAATCTTTGGGTAAAGCAAAGTATTTCCTGTCATTAATTGATGATCATTCAAGAAGAGTTTGGGTTTGTGTTTTGAGAAATAAGAGTGATACATTTCAGAAGTTCAAAGAATGGAAAGTATTGACTGAAAAGCAAACAGGGTTGAAAGTTAAGAAACTCAGAACAGACAATGGTTTGGAATTCTGTAGTGGAGAATTTAACTCTTATTGTAAAGACAATGGAATTTCAAGGCATTTAACAATACCTGAAACTCCACAACAGAATGGTCTTATTGAGAGGATGAATAGAACCTTGTTAGAAAGAGTAAGATGTATGCTTTCTAGTTCAGGTTTACCCAAAAGTTTTTGGGGGGAAGCTGTCACAACAGCTGCATATTTGATTAACAGATCACCATCTGTTGCGTTAAATATGAAGACATCTATGGAGGTTTGGACTGGTAGTAAACAGTGTTATAATAACTTGAGGGTGTTTGGATCTGTAGTTTATGCTCATGTAAGTCAGGGAAAACTGAATCCAAGATCAGTTAAGTGCATATTCATAGGGTATCCAGATGGGATTAAATGCTACAAGTTATGGAGATTGGATGATTGTAGTCCTAAAGTTATCATAAGCATAAATGTGTAGTTCAGAGAATCTGTAATGTATAAACATATACCTGGAAATGAAGATAAACTTGAAGATGTGTAGGTTTCTGGTAATGGTGGTGATATTCAGATTGAGGTGGAGCCTGTTGAAAAGGCAAATAATCAGGTTTCACAGTGTGACAACTCGCAAAATTTCCGGTAACTATTCTCCGTCGTTAAACATACATTCATACTTATTATATTACACGTGAACTATCGATTAACTTAAACCTTGCATGCATGCATTATCATTATTATTATTGTTACTATTATTTTTGAGCTACGACAATAAATAAACCTCTCGATCAAATACGGGATCCTCTCGATGGTTAATCTCACGGCCACCCAAACCATCCTCTCGATGGATCCTTCTAGTAAATGATTTAATCCTCTCGATGGTTAACAATATTAACCTCTCGACGAATGCATGCATATGGACCATGCAACCTCTCGATCTCTCTCAACCTCTCGATCTCTCTCAACCTCTCGACAACCATGCAACCTCTCGGACCAACCACCCACCAATTAAAACAAATCATTCCATTTGAACAATATATCCCATTCGAAAACCACACATACTCATTCAAAAAGCACATGCTCATTCGAAGAGCAAACTCTTCATTCGAAGAGCACATGCTCATTCGAAGAGCAAACTCTTCATTCGAAGAGCACATGCACATTCGAAGAGCAAACTCTTCATTCGAAGAGTAACCCACCCAATTAAACAATTCATATCATGTGCACACTTTAACATCCATTACTCATTCGAATAGCATACAGGAACTCCACTCATTCGAAGAGCCAACAATCAATTAAACAAACAATTCTTCATTCGAAGAGGCAATCCCACCATTCGAAGAGCCCCTCTTCGAATGAACAAACCCCATGTGAACACTTTAACAT
>WOUH02000028.1:8528020-8543083 GCA_009936405.2 Stevia rebaudiana | reverse complement strand
GTCTGACGTACTTAATGAAGTTAAAGGTTGAAATTTGTGATTTTCTTTAAACATAAAGGTTGAAATTTGTAATTTAGAGGTATTTTAGTCTTTTTAGTTATAAAAGACTAATTGTGTGATTAATGATAAAGAAGGGTTATTATGTTCTTAGTTACATCATCATCATCATCTAAAACCACCCACCAGGCCACCAATTCCCACCGTTCACAACAACCACCACCCACCATTCACCACCGCTTTCTACTTATTACCTGCAAAAAAATCCCAACTGTTGCATTTTTAAGAACACCACCACCACCAGATCTTCACACCCAAACTCGACTCCTTCACCACCCACCGTTCAACAGCACTTTTGACTTATTACCTGAAATCGACTTAGATTGGAGGTAGAGATCTGAAATCGACTTATTACCTGCAAAAATCCCAACTGTTACCGACATACACCTTCATCTCCGATCTAAGATCTGAAATCCACTCCTTCACCTCCGTTCCGTCGACCTGAAATCGACTCCTTCACCATCGATCTAAAGCGACTCCTTAACCAGCCGATCTAAGATCTATATTGGGCAGATCTACAATCGCCATTTATATAGTGGGTAGATCAAACTGTGGGGGTCGTCTTTTTGTTCCACTTAGATGTGGTGGCTACGGTGTTGTTCTTGTGGTGGCGCGTGGCGGTAGTGGTCGATGGTTGCAGTGGTGGGTATGGTACTCGTGCTCAGGCGAAGAATCTGGAGGGGCTTTGATGGTGGTGGTGACAAACTGCCAGGTAGTTGCTGATGATGATAGTGAATTGGTGATCGGTGGTATAGAAGAGTAAAGAGAGAGTATTTACAAACAAGTCCCTCAATAACGATTTTTATTCAAGTCCTTTACTAAATTGAGAAAATGATGCATCTAGTCCCTTTCAAGTAAAAATGACTAAAATACCCTTTATTTAACAGAAAAATTTTAATGGGGTTATTGATTTGGAGCTAACGGGGACATATCACAAACCATAAAGAGGAAAAAACTGATTTTAAAACTTTTAAAGCAAAAGGGTTATTCGGGCCAAAGCACAAGGAACAAAAAGAAACTTAACTCTTTAATATATATATACGGCTGAGAAAATAAATATCAAGGAGCGCGGATCCCCACCACGTTAAAATGTGGGCACGCTAGTAAATTAGCCGTGTTTTAATATTAATCTAATAATCTCTATACTAAAATAGAGTTAACGTGAACAGTAACGCATACGTGTTTGTCAATTCGCCTCCATCAAAGAGTTTACCATGTGTCTTTCTTCTCTTGATTTTCCTGCTCTGACAACATGAATCCACTTTCGCTGCCCACCGCTTTGTGCCTCTCTCTATCCATCTCTCATATTAATCACTTATCTGATATCTCTCGTCTGAAGATCTGCGTGAAGATATTTTTGGGCAAGAGTAGATTTGGGCAAGAAGATGATTTGCGATAGATTCTTCGATTGTTGTTGTAAAGGACTAAAGGTATTAGCATATGATGGTTTGCGTTTTTTTCTTGAACCCTAACCCGTCATCCTCATCTGTATACTTTTGATATTATTGGGCATGATTTGCGATAGATTCTTCGATCGTTGTTGTAAAGGACTAAAGGAGTAAAGGTATTGGCATATGATCGTTTGTTTTTTATTTATTGAACCCTAACCCTAACCCGTCATCCTCATCTATATACTTATGTTTTAGGCTGCGATTGAACTTGGCTTCATGATTTAGAAAAGCCCGTTCAGTCAGTAGTCTAATAATTTATAACTAAAATTGGTTCGTTTCAAACTTTGCATCATTTGTTAAAAGGGCAATAATCTGACTTTCAATTGACATAGCTCGAATTCTTTGAGGAAGAATGGCGACAACCTTATCCTTCACTGCATCCCCAATCATGCTCCTTCTTTGTTTGTTTAAGAGGTTCGAATATATGATTTGCAGAATTATCGGTGCTTAATTTGGGAATTTTTAACATTTATTGAATTTACAGAATAAGAAACTAGGTGTTAGTAGTGGGGTTCATTCAGAGCTAAGCTTTGATTATTATAAATTTATGATTGTGGAAGAATTATAAAGAATGAAATGGAGCATTGTAGTAATTCTGATTTTGTTATATAATTCGACATAACTTGCTAAATTTATATTGTTCATATGATTTGGAACTCATTCATTATTACCTAATTTGTGAATTTTGCTTACAAAGTTGAAATGTAACCAGGCTTATATAATGCAATGTAAAATTAAGCTACTTAATTGACTCTTTCAGCAATTTAAAATCCAGGTGATATAGAGCGGAAACCAAAATAATAATCAGATTAACTACTTAAACAAACTCATAATATTCCCAAATCTGGCATTCACATGAAACTGTTATCTTCTAGACCAGCTACTACTGCAATTCTATATGTATTAATTTTGAATTCTTTATGAACAGTAATGTGTCATCCGCCACGAAGGAGTTTTTCATATCTCTACGCGTACCCCTGCTTAAGTGCTTATATCGTGAATTTTTCTTATGGTGAAGGTAAGCTCCCGACCTTGAATTGAATGTCGTTTTCCGTTTGTTGAATTAAAGACTTTCATTACTCTTATGTTCTTATGATTTTGCAGAATTAATGAGCTTTGCATGCTTCGGTTTCTTTGGTAGATGTAACTTTCCAGTCTTGAATTGAAATTACTTTTTCGTATGTTGATTTAGGATATCAGTTACTTTTATTTTGAGCTCAAATTGCTAATATCACTTCGTACATATATTTTCAGTTATACGTTTTTCTTACGGGAAAAGGGTTTCGCTTTGAAAACCTTGAAAAAGATATGAAAACCTTGAAAAAAGATATTTATTAAAAACTAATAGTGTTCATGATAATATTAGTTATGCTTGATGATTAATTTCCAGAACATTAAACCAAAAAAACTAATGCTTTACCCATGATTTAAGTTAAATTCAGTTTAAAGAGTGTCATTTCATTTATTTCTTACTGTTAATGTTGTAAAAGAGTTTCTCTTTCAAAACCAAATTGCTTTTTAGGTTGGTTGTTGCACTATTTTGGGTAATAGTTTATTATTGTATTCTTTTATTTTTCTAATTGACTACAAAATATAGCTTTTTGTGTTAGTGTGTGCTTTGCTTTGTAAATTGAGCAGCTTAAGTTAAGACTTAATAGTATTTATATATATATATATATATATGTGATAAAAATAAAAGTTGATTGGGAAAATAAAACATCTAAAGATGATTCCAAAAAATATTGTAATAAATTGACATATTTCTCTATTTTCAACAATAATTAGTTTGTAACCTGTGTGATTAACTTTGCTTTGTTTATGTTATTTAGCTTTGTTTTTAACTTATGATATTGTGCATTGGTTTCTTCCATAATAGTAAACTTGCTTGGATTTATAGTTTTTAAATTGATATTAGTAGTGCTTTTTTTTCTTTGTCTAATGGCATCTATAGCCTTTTGTAGCCACTCTCTCTTATTACTTATTAGGGTGTTTAATGTATGTGGCCTCTGTTTCCAGTCTGCTGGTAAAGAGGAGCTAATGTTGCCTATGTTGTGATGAACAAATGTTTTGTTATCAAAGGATGAAGATCTAGGACTCGCATGGCAGATTTGAGGAGGGCAACTAGAGGTCGAATGATGGTCATTTTAATATAGTAGATGGTTTCTTTACTGGTCAAATGGTATTTATAATTATTTCACTCATTTTAGATTCATTTTCTCTACAGATTTACTCATGTAGCCATGTTGGGATTTTTTAAATGAAAGTCCCACGGCAACGAGCGGGGTGTGTCCATCTAGTTTTTACTAAAAAAAATGCCACTTATTAACATACAAGTAGCAATAGCCTTTGTTCCTAAAGGAAATCATTCCAGTTCTTCTTATGACTATCAAACGGCATATAATATTTGTGTGATTGTGCCACGGTTAACGGTTTGCTGACCACCGGTGGCGTAGCTCTAGTCGGGGACTTATCAGCTAAGTTGTTATTCTTACATCCACACCCACATTTGAGTGTACCAACCCAGGTTCGCGATTAAAAGTTCTTTAAAGCTTTTAATTCATCCACAAATGATTTATAAAAAATAAAAAGAGAAGATAAAACTGAACCTCTCTCATCTTTAACCAATCACAAAGTACAAAGTAATTATAAGATTTTAATCAGCAGCTAGTGACGAAGTTTATAGTAAACTCACGGAGTACAAAAGATTGTTAAACCTCTCAACGAACAAAGTAAAGTTTACCCATGACATGAAGAACAGCAACAAAAGCAATGAAACCAATGCTCATAACAAGAACAACATTTGGAGATATTTTTAATCCAGGAGCATCATCCGTGTAAAACTGAAGCATGTTACCTGCGGTACCACCACCAGCCGCTCCACTGCCACCAGTCTTCCTCCTCCGCAAGTTGGCGGCGGTGGCGGCTGCACTTCCTCGTGGTGGGGCTGCTCCGTTCAAAGCCATTTCTGTATGTGTACAACAGATGATCTTAATATAGATCAAACTTGCACGTTAAATAAGGAAAATTACAGTTTTAGATACTTTGAACAAAAGATTATGTTTTTAAACTAGAACAATGTTACAAATGACGAATTACCAAAAATACCAATCGCGTAGAAATAGTTACTGAAGCTGATTGTATTATGATCTAAGCCAAAGTTTGATAGGATAACTAAAAAGGTTATAAAAAATTGGTTTAAAAAAATATTGCTTCAGTTATCAAAAAGTACAAAGTTTTGAGTAGTAAAGAAACATAAAATAACCTATTTACCTTGGTTCTTTCTTATAACACAGTTTAACGGTCAAGACTAACAAAATTAAAAATAAAATCATCCAAAAAAGTTATTAAAATTCAAGTGTTCTGGGTATAATCAAGTGTAAATTCTAGATGACAGTCAGTGCACTAAAAAGATGATTTGTTCGAATGAATCATTCATGTTATCCTATCACCCAAACTTCTCTTAATTATGTACTTTTTACAGTTAATTTATAACCAAAAACTGATCCGAAGATCCTGTTATGAGATTTTAGTTGGATATCCTAAAGCTAATCGAAATCAAATCAATTATAAGTCGTAACACATGGAGAACATAATTCGCATAAACATACGATCTGAATCAAATAAAAATAAGAAAAGCAGACCGGATGATCAGATCTTAAGCATCTCAATCAAATCAGCACAAGTTTTCGACTAATCCTCTCACTCTGCATCTATACTATTTAATAATCCATGCATCCACAGCAGATCTAAAATTTGGGACGGATTGCTCTTAACAAATTTACTTAAACAGAATTAAGCAGCTTGCAGAAAAAATAATAATCTAAAACTGATACCGAACAAGAATGAATGAATCGATCGAACCTTTGTTTGTCGAGAAACTTGTAGCGATTTGAGTCTCTCTGGCGTTCGAAGATCGGAATTATAAGCCGTGTTTATATTTCATAAAAAGAAAGCCCTTGTTTTATCTTTTTAAAGCCGTACACGGCGTGTTTGGTAAAAGTTTTTTTTTTCACTTAACTCAAAAAAAAAAAAAAAGTTCTTAAAAAAAGTCTTCGGGTTAACTTTAATGGTATGAAAAGTTAATAAGTCGGTTAGTAATTTTTGAAAAATATAAAGTTTTACTTATTCATGTAAAATGACAAAAAAATACATTATTATTTAGATTTAATTTAAGGTTGTGAGTAGCGGTGGATGGGTGGCTGTGGTTGTGGGTGGCGGCGAGGGCGGTGTTCGGTAGCGACGGTGGCGGGGACGGTGGCGATGTTGGATGGAGGCGATGGCGATGGGTGATGGGTGATGGTGGGTGGCGATGGCGGATAGCGGTGGTGTGTGGCAACGAATGGTGGTTGTGGGTGGCGGCGATGGTGGTGAGTGACGGTGGTGGGTGATGGTGGCGGTGGGTGGTGGAGGTGGTGGGTAGTAGATTAGGTAAAAGGTACGAGTATATTGGTAATTTTATGTTAATACGTTATAAGTCAATTTGAAAAGCTATAAATTATGACTTTAAAAAAAAAAGAGCTTATGCCCCTTTACAAAAACTCATTTTCTAAAGTGGTTATAGGTTTGCCAAAAACTATTTATAACTTATTGGGTTTTTGAAAAGCTAATAAGTGAATAAGTCATTTTCGAACTCAGTCGCAAAGAGCCTTTATGTTTCTATTTTGTCACTCTCCAAACTTGCTCACCTAACTATTGTAAGGCTTTATAAGTGATGTATAATGTCATACGAGGAAACCTATATGAAAAAACCTCGTGACCGCGCTTAGCCATTGCCTTAGAAGAATTTCCAACTTAGAAGCATGATTAAACATTTCAATGATTACAAGGCTAGATGTTTCAAACCGAAAACTAAGTTTTCAATGACACTTCCATTAATTTTTTAGAACGCATGTTTAACAGTGTAATAACATATAAGTGAACCTAAATCTTATGACAATAGTTATTGTCTTTCACAAATGTCAAATGTGATGTTTAAACACTAATAAATATGATGTGAGTTTAAAATCTTAAAAGTTTAAGTTTTTACTATTCACTACTTAATAGGGTTCGAGAAGGGTGAGGTGAAGTCAAACCTTACCCTATACCGGGTGAGATAAAGAGAAGAACACAACACCTAAATTAAAGAAAACAAATGAAGAGCAAGACGTGACATGCATACTAGCTAGATAACTATTGAATAATAATAAATATCACCGGTATTATCCTTTACATACTAGACCACTCGACGACATTATGCAGAGACTAAGATACACCTAAAACTAAAACTTTTAACATTTATCATTAAATGATCTAGAAATCTCTAATCATTATGTTATGTCTTCAAGAACTTCTATCATTGATTATGCCCTCTAATAGATGTAAATCTAACAAATGATGATGAACCTGCTTCTCTCATGTCTACTCCCCTTCCCTTCCTTTGTGAGAGTATCTACTCTCTATACATGTGTCGTCATGTGTCTTCTACACATATGTCCGAACCACTTCAATCTTCCTTCTCGTAATTTATCGGTACAAGTGTCGTCATGTGTCTACTCCGCAAATGTCCGAATCATCTCAATCTTTCTTCTCAAAATTTATCTCTAAGATCCACACTTTACAAGTATAAGTTTGTAAAGTGATATTAAGAAGAAAACAGCAAAATTGTAAGTAAACCTAAAAATCAAGGAATAAAATTCAAACAAGAAATTAATTATGATTATTTATACATTATATGTCACCCATAATCATACACCAACAATTAAGTTTTCCATTCGTTTTGTCTGACTGACCGCACCTCTTTCTAATCCATAAAAAATGAAATTATAGAAGAAAAAATGTGCGTCCCACGAATCTGATCTACCCACGAGAAAAACCAAACATACACCTACACACACATATATACATACATATAGATACATACAAGGAGAGAAAGTAAGACAAATTTCAGACATTAAAGAGAGATTGCGAGCTTTTTTTACTTGGAAGCTTCAAATGACTTTTTGAGTCTTCAAAATCAAGTTCATCAGGGTTCAAATTTCCACTTGTTTATTGTAAAATCTTGAAGATTCAAAAGGGCAAATGTGGCAATAAAGTTTCGAAATTGGGCGTCTTTCATTTCAAGCCCTAACCCTAATTTCCATCAAATCGATTTGATTGATACCTTCATCGCCATTGAAGAAAAGATTAATCAGCTGTCTGGAAGACGCACCAGCTCCGAAGAATGAGATTATCAAAATGAGGTTAACTTCTCTTTCGAATTCGAACACGAACACTCCCCCTTCTGAGCCTGATGAAACCCTAACCCCAGATAGAAATAGTCCCATTTCGGTAGCTCCAGATTACACCTCTTTGCTTTCAGATCAAATTTTGACTATTATACTCTCTAATCTTACAAAATCACAGCGAATTTCTAGCTGTTTAGTTTGTAAACGGTGGTTGAGGATTAGCGGTGATTTAGTGAAATCATTGAGGTTATTTGATTGGGATTTTCTAGATTCTGGTAGACTTGCTCTTCGTTTCCCTAATCTTGTTGATGTTGATATTGTTCAAGCATGCATAATATCCCCTCGTAATTCAGGAATTTGTTTCAGTAACAAATTTGTGTCAATTCATGTTAATTCCTTCATATCAAATAACGAGTTCATTTGGAAACCTGATTTTTTGGATTCTCGTTTGATTGATAAAGGGGTTCACATTCTTGCTCAAGGTTGCCCTAATTTACAAAAGCTCGTACTGTTTGGTGCAAGTGAAAACGGGTTGATTTCTATTGCAAACGAGTGTTTAGCTTTACAGGAATTAGAGTTATGTTCCTGTACAGATTTGGATCTAAAAGCACTTGCAGGTTTTAGAAACTTGCAGATTCTGAAACTCATTGGTTCTGTTAACGGGTTGTATGATTCAGTGATATCAGATATCGGGTTGACCATTTTAGCTCAATCGTGTCCAAGATTATTAAAACTTGAACTCGTTGGTTGTGAAGGTAGTTATGATGGTATCAAAGCTATTGGTCAATGCTGTCAAATGCTTGAAGAATTGACCCTTTGTGACCATAAATTAGAAGGCGGGTGGTTAGCTGCATTGTCGTATTGCACGAATTTGAAGACTTTAAAGTTTCAATCTTGCAAATTTATTGACCCAAATCCAGGACCTAATGAACATTTAGGTTGTTGTCCTACACTCGAAGAATTATATTTAGAAAGATGTCAGTTGAGAGATAAACAGGGATTAAAAGCATTGTTTTTGGTTTGTGAAACTGTTCGCGAGCTGGTTTTTGAGGATTGTTGGGGATTGGATAATAACTCATTTAGTGCTGCAAGTATTTGTAGGTATGACCATCATCTTTTTGTTTATTTTTTCATTTTGCTGCAAATCTTATTTAGTGCTCTGTATCTACACATTTGATAAATTAAAGCGCGGTTGAATAATGTATCGTGGGTTTTAGATTGCAAGAAAAATAAGACTTGCAATTGTTCATGACTTCTTGTGTAATGTTTTATTTTGGAATGTTTTTGTACAAATTTTGACCATCAATTGTACAAAGTTGCAGTCATTGAAAGTGGATTCGTATTGTTAAATTGAGTACAAATGATACATTGTGTTCTTTAAAGTCAAAATCTTTAACCCAAAAATGTTATTATTTTTGTTGTAAACTCATTCTTTATGACCCTTGTCAATTTAGTTCAATTTCTTGTTGACTTCTTGACGGTCAATTGGTTGAAAACTAACAGAAATTAATGTGATTTATGAATCTTTATGTTTATATATGCCAGTGAAAATGAATCAAAAGTCAATGGCACATTCTTATATGTCAAAAAGTCAAAAACTATTAATTCTGACTTTTTTTTGGTTACTTTTTTACATATTTTATAGGCGAGTGACGTCTCTGTCATTAGAAGGATGCTCATTACTTACAATGGACGGTTTTGACCCTGTGGTTCTTTCATGGAAAGAACTAAAAAGACTCAAAGTAGTTTCGTGTAACAACATAAGGGACAGTGCCATGTCAGCAGAATTAGCGACGCTTTTTTCTGTTCTAAAAGAGTTAAAATGGCGACCAGATTCCAAATCGATTCTGTCATCAGGTTTTGAGGGCACTGGAGTATGGCAAAAAGGTGGAAGAAGTTTCAAGATTTAATCTTTTTTTTTTTTTTTTAAATTTTGTTGGGTACAATTTAACAGGTCACAAAACAAAGTATACTTGTTCTAATTTTCCCACAAACAGTAGTCGTATTAGGATTTAGAGAACAAGTGTATTACAAGCCACTATACGTTCTTTATCTAGTTTAATTTCGTAATTAATTGTTCCACTTATACTTATATTTTGAATGTTTATTATTATTACTATGGCTTGCTTGTGGTGATTTATCGAAGTTTATATCAGATAAATTACTACAGGCAACAAATGTTTTACTCTCTTGTTTCGGTCAAAGTTAAAGTGATTATTTTTTTCATGTGGATTGTATTTTTTTATTACAGATTTATAAGTGGCAGCAATTTGTTAAGCTGTTTTTCATTTTAATGTTTTCTAGTTCTTGATGCAGACACCAAAATAACTGGAGCAGAGTGAGCTTTAATAATCTACGTTTCCTAATTTTAATTAGGTGATATTCGTCTGATTACCAATTATGTTTACTCGAATCCAAACCGAATATGATTAATTAATATATTATATAATCTTGAAAAATATGTTCTCCGACTAAATAGTTAAAAATGTGTATTCTAAAGCGTGTACTATGTTTGATACATATGAACCAAGAAATTGGAATCAACTTGATTCTACAATGATTGAGAACATTGCCCAAAAAGATATATGCATTTCAAAAAGTTCCTTAAGATAACTCATTTTGTTATATGCGGCTATATAATTCCCAAGAGTTTTGCTATATATTAATATATGTCTTTAATTTAATAAAATGGTCCAAAAACTACTAGAGGAAGAAATAAGTCGTTGACAAAATATGTAAATAAGTCGTTGACAAAATATGTTCGTCAAGAATCGTTATCGACTTGAAATCCTTATGGTCCAAATGCCAGCAAAATTAGACGTTTCAGATAAATAGTTTTGGGGTGTTTATAGTGGTTTTAAGGGATATTTATATTAAATCACGAGCTAAATCATTTGAAACGGTTTTAAACTCTAGATTAAATAAATCCAATTGTCAAATAACCAAAAACGGATCAGACTGATTCGTTAGCAACCGTTCTTCAGTCTATTAATCAAAGACCAAACTATCAGATAATAAAAGCCGAGCAATGGTTTGGTTTCGAAGTTTAGATCTACTAAACCTTATGTTGGCAATCAGACCCAAAACATACGCACATAATTTGATCTCAGCAACCGAGTGACTCTATCTAACAAAATAATAACTTCTGACCTCTGTTTATAAACTCAACTAACTCTATTACTAACCTAACTCAAACTACTTAGAGATAATCCAACAACCCTTAAACTTATATTAACCTTACAAACATTAATTCGTAAAGTTAATAAATACTCATATTTATCAACATCCAAACTATTAATTAATTAGATATAAAAATCATGATCCTAGCTTTATTTGCCTCCTTGATAGTTTTTCCCTTACTTTCATTCTTGCTTCAGTTGAATTTGTTCTTGCTTTTCTATTACAACCTTGATTTCTTTCTTTCGCATGAATTTAGGTTTGAATCATACTTTCTTCAAGATCCGGCTCTTGATTACATTCTTTTACAAGATCGACTCTTGACTTTCTTCTATCTTACAAAAATGAACTTGACAACCTTCTTTATAAATAATGTTATTGTTTATCTTTTTTGACCTTCTTTACTTTCTTGACATTCTTTTATCTTCTATAACCTTCTTAAGTAATTCATCAAGAAAACGTTCTTGAAAACCTATTTAACATGCATGCTTGCTACTCCTTCGTGTTCAGCCCCGCATCCAAAGGGTTGTTGCTCATTCTCGGTGCCAACTCTTAATCCGACACACACTCGGTTAACCTTTATTCTGATACCAATTGTTGACAACTAGACCCAATAACATATACACGGAATTTGATCTCATCAATCCAACGAATTTTTCTTGGACCATATAACGATTGACTCTTATAAATAATAACTCTTTATTTATAGACACAAATAACTTTATCACTAACCTAACTCAAACTACTTGAAGATAATCTAAATAACCCTTGGACTTATCTGAATGTTACTAAGTATTAATTCAAGCAATTAATAAAGGCTTCTATTTAAATATTCAATTAATTAAATATAAAAATCAAAATTAATTCTTCATGATATATAATTTTGACACGAATTAGATGATTCGAAGTTAATATAAAAAAAATAACACCCCTAAATCCAAATTGATGATTGATCCAACGGGTTTTACACTTTTACTAATTTAAAGTTTAAACTAGACCAAACACGTTCAAAACTTTACGAAACACATTCTGCCTTTCATAAAAATATCTCGTTAAGCGTGTGTATGATTAACACGGTACAACTAGAGATGTAAATATGAAACAAACACAACGAGAGATATAAATATAAAACAAATACTAGTAAACATACGTGTGATATATATGTATTATGCATGTATAGATAACGTTAAAAGTGCAAATCAGTGCCATTGACGTGAGTGGTTAACCATTATGCATCGGGATGCAAACCAAGAGTGACGACGGCAGGACCACCATGACTCGGTGGCTGAGGTCATCGTAAAGGTGGTACGTGGTGGAGCTTTCTGCCGACGTGGCTATACATGGCTCATATGTGTTCCGCCACGTTTTCCCGTTTAATCATTGACACCAACAAACGCGTGACTGCATCATTCCAAAATTATGTTCCCGAATGATAGTGCACATTGGGACCTACAAATTATGGATGCACTAGAACGTACTAATGATACTTTGAGACCGCAGTCATCGTATAACGCATTTGTATTGTAAAAAGATAAGAAAAATAGTTAGTGAAAGAGAGAAATAAAGACGACCATCTTATATGTAGTTGAAAATTTCAGTATTATCTAACGATTTTATGATATTAGATTAACTTGTTAATCGAGAAATTTACATTAAAGATTAAATGAGTTAAGTGACGCGAATGTACGTTCTCGATTTAATTCTAAATGTTATTTAGGTGTTATAACTAAGTTTTGAGCTTCATATAATAAGTTTAATTAACTTGGGTTTATTATATAATCAAATAAAAGTGTGGCTACAAATATATTTTATGGTTTTAACATATAAGTAGTTTTCCAATAGACTAAACCACATATTAATTATTGTTTGAATATGTAAGTTTCTTTTATCTAAAGTTTTGATGAACAGCTAACAAATATTAATTGTTAAGTGTTTAATATACACTAGGTTAAATCTCGTGTATTACACGATTTGAATAAATATAATGTTATTTACTTAATAGAAATATATATATATTTTAAAAATCATGAATACTTATTGGTTGAATAAACTTATGACACAAGTTGAATCAACATTGATTTTTAAAACATCTTTTTTTCGGAATTGGGTATTTATAAATGTTAATTTATTAAAGTGTACTTAGTGTTTAAATTCCTTTTAATAACATATATAAATAAAGAAATAAAGCTTAGATTATACTATACTTTTTACATATTGTATTTCTACTCCTCATAACATTAATCAACATTAAATATTTGAATTTTTTATATATTACTTATAAAAAACAATTAGTATCATTAATAACTAATTAAAATATTCATAATTAGTTTCATATTAAATTAATCTGAGTAATAATGTATTAATTTTTGCACATCCATAAATAAATTAAATAAATATGAGTAATTAATAGGAGAGGAATAAGGGAAAAAATTGTAAGAATAAATGACGTGTGTCTATCTCAAACCTTTTTTTTTATTATATAGTGTAGATGTAGATGATTAGTTTATATAAATATTTTTTATTAAAAAGGAAATTGTATCGTGTAATAAGGTTAATAAGCACATAGATATTTATCATACTTGCACTCTCTTGGATCAAACCATGTGCTCGATTTTAGGAAAGCCGAATCTTAAAGCTGGAATAATTATTTTCACAACAATCAACGTCAGCAATGATCTCACTATTTATGAGCTTAGTTTATTATTTTTCTAAGGGTTTTTTAAATCCTATAGTTACAAAAGATTTGTTTCTTTTTTTTTTCTAATGACACATAATTCATTTTTTATTTTGTTTTACTATATAATTACAAGTTGTAATTATAATGATTTCGTAAAATTATTGAGTTATTTCAATCGATTCCTATGTTTTTAGTAACACGTGTAATACAATGACTGATGCATATATTTGCCCATGTAGTGTATAATCAACGAACATACACTAAATTCTAAATAATAACACATGTGCTAATCTTCTATGCATATACTAACACTCGTAATGTATTCATCGATTAATGCACACACTAACACACTTGATTTGAATGTTGAAGTGGAAATTAACGAGGAGAGATGATGGAACCCATTGACCCATCCCATGAGACTTGGATAGATACTTTCTAAGCGGCTAAAACTCCAATAAATTAATAGAGAAAGAAGCTTTGGTGCAATTTTTCCTACTTAACATTCAAATAAACATTACAAGTAATTAAATATGTTTTACTCGGGTCTTTAAACGAACGAGCCTTGTCCATGTTTTCATCTAGCAATAAACTTGTTCACAAACACTTTATGAACGCATAATCAAACAAAAATTCTTGTCCGTGTCGTTTATGACGTAATTAACTTGTTTACAAACGCGAATGAACATATAGAACACTAAAACTAAACGTCAACTGTTTTAATCATAAACATTGGACTTAATCTTTTTATTTATATATATTTAAATATTTGATACAAAATTAGAATCATATATATTCCAAAACATAGCAGAAGTAAAAAATAATAATTATATACGTAATTATCTTAAAATAATGTATCAAAGAGCTAATTTGAAATAATTAAGTTTTTAACAAGATATATAAAACACGTTTTTAGTTTAGATGTTAAGTAAGAAATTAAACAAAAAAATTAGAATTTAAACATATAAAACACGTTTAATGAATCAACATAAACAAACAAACAAACGTAGACGTACATAAGGAACATCATAC
This sequence comes from Stevia rebaudiana, assembly GCA_009936405.2. Classification (NCBI taxonomy): domain Eukaryota; kingdom Viridiplantae; phylum Streptophyta; class Magnoliopsida; order Asterales; family Asteraceae; genus Stevia; species Stevia rebaudiana. The sequence continues at coordinate 8,528,489 of WOUH02000028.1, read as the reverse complement.
CGAACGTTTATAGAGACAATGAATGAACCCGACTTTTGTTCACGTTTGTTCATTTAACTAAATTAACGAAGTTTTTTTTATCATGTCCGTTCATTCACTATACAAACGAACGTAAACAAACTTTTCACTGGTTTATGAAATGTTTGTTGAACGTTTTGTTCATTTAGATTCCTAGTTCTACTTATCCTAGTAGAAGTAAAATCCACATATGCATGAAAATAGAAATGTGTGACAGGGTCAATGTCAAATAGGAATGCTCCTTATTTTATGAAGGGCAGGAAGAATTTTAATATTCTTATAACCAACACAAACGAACTCTGATTGAACTCATTTCAGCGCGTTAGAACCGTCTCGTCGAACCCTTTCATGTTAGCTTTTTAGGGTTTATATTTTGGGTTTAACTTTTAGTGTTTAGTTTTTAGGGTTTGGGTTTTTCTTTTAAGTGGGGGTAGAGGTTTAGGTTTTTGGG
>WOUH02000028.1:8501767-8524037 GCA_009936405.2 Stevia rebaudiana | reverse complement strand
TTGGTAGCCACTCCAATTTTTGATCTGATAGTGATTACACGACTTCAGAAACGATCCAATTACGAATTTCTACAACATTGTACATGTTTTGAAGTGAAAACATATACTTGTAATAGTATACTTAAATGTGAATCAGTTTTATTAGAATGCTCGGAATCAGTGTTAAAAGTTGAGGCTAATTACTTAAACCAAGGCTCGTAGCACAACTTAGTGCTAAAAGTTGAGGCCAATTATAATGCATGACACTCTAATATGTTTGTTAGAGTGATTTAAGTACTAAATGCTGATTAAGGAAATTCTTTGTAGAACTTACCTTTTTATTATCATTTATCAAGAAGACAAAATGTAACAAATATATTTTGGAAAGTCTGTTATGTGGTCATGTATCGACATGAAATCAGGAACCCCACCAAGATGATATAGCTGGCTTTTAAAAGGAAAGACCAGCCCCAGAAAAGTGACCCAAACTCCCAAAGGCCGAAACCATGATTTATTTCCGAACAAGTTAATATTATATTTTACAAACAATAAAATGATATTTCTATCTTATTATTAAGTCTAAATGTTCTGAATATGTGATAATGACACATGAAATAAGAAAAGGTAGAGGAGCTGAGGAGGAGGTAGAAAAATGACACATTTGGTATATATTACACTATTATGTCAAATTGATTTGAGTTCTAAATTTTGATGGAAGTAAGAAGTAAGCAAAAAATATTAACAATTGTGTCTAATTCGTTCATTACTCGCTCAACAAATGTGACCAACAAGCGCATACGATCTAGTTTCCTGCAAGTCTTATTTGCTAATACAAAAAATTTACCTGCCATAGCCCATATGCTAAAGCGATAAAATTATGAGAGAAATGTTCACATGTCACAATGAATGATATTTGATAAATGAAATCAAAAGCTTTGTACGAGCCATCCCTATATGTACCTAGTGGGTGGGGATGATGAAGTGCCACGTAGGAGTCATGCAAGTCACAAGCAAGTGAGAGTGAGGTAAAAAATGTGATTGTACATGAGGATGATGATAATGAGTAAAAAGTAAGAAAGTGAGATAGTATATTATAGTTAAAAAAAATGAAAAAAAAAACATTTATACCCATCATCGCCCGACCCAGCCACGTCACTCACCCTCACGTCGTACATCACTTTGAGGGGTGGTGTTTGTTGCGTGAGTGATCTATGTGGCATCCTTCACTTTCACGCTTACACCCACTACGAATAGTCTAACTTGACACTGAGGTAGTTATGATTTTTAACGACAAATCTTATGCCAATGGAGGTGGTCATGTTGCTTGCTTTTTATCATATAGATAGTGAGTGTTACCATGATAAAGATAAGTGCAATACAAATTTAAAGACCAATAACCAAATGGTCTAATGACATAGTGTTTGTATCCATAAAAGTAATGGGTGTTTAAATCCTTAGGTTGAGTGAAAATTATGATATAATTTTGTTTTTAAAAAAAATATAACTTTAAGATAATTATTTTATAAATTAACAACACATGATCTCGCGTTCTAGCCACAGGTAGACGGGTGATATACCCAAGGTTGATTATTCGACATCCGTACCATACCCCCCAGATAAGTTGAACTGTGTGGAATCCGTAAGCCCTCTCTCATCCTAAGGTTTGAGACAGTGACTTCTATCTGATGTGAACTTTCTCTCCGTCAAAGGAATACTTAACTAATTACGCTTTATTCAAGAGTTGAAACTGAGATCTTTCAAAGGTAGAGCCCCAAGTCAATACCCTCGTCTAGCCACTAAACCAGAAAGCATTACTAATCATGTATGTGTGTTTGTGGGGTTCGGGGCATTTATTGCTGTGGGAGTGTGGGGTTCCATAGATTTTCGAAACTCTAGATTATGTGGATGAATTTAGTTCTTAAAGTTTTACAACGTGACAAAGTTGGACAGAAAGAGGGTTACTTTTCACATTAATTGATCACACCCCACATATTCCCATCCTCGGGCATTGCATGTTTGGTTTATATGACCAAAACATACATTATAATTAACATCTGTTATTGCTTCTTATCCAAAATGTTTGAATGCGATGTGTTTGGAATTGAACGCAATCAATCAGTTTTGGTTGTAAGACCGTATAAATACACCAAATATGAAATTTTGTATCAGTCTTATGCCTATTTATACGGATTGACAAGCTGTAATTAAGCTTTAATAAATTAAACATATTGACGGGTTGTGAAAATTAAATTAGTTAAACTGGTTGACAAGTCAACCTGATTATATTTCATGAATTTTCACCTTAAGTTATATACTTATATATGTAATGGACCAAACTCTTTATGGTAAAGTCGTCAAAAGGTTGTATGAGGAACATGAGGGTTTTTGATGCTGATATTGATTCGATTCGAAAGCGTTGGTTATAAATTCAAAAATCAATAGATGTAAATGTGTGTGGCCTTTGCACTTCTATTAGTAGCTCGATGGTTAAAAAAGTTTCTATCGATTCAAAAACTTGTTTTTGGTTGGATTCTTGGTATGTTTCTAGTCTTTCAATTGGTGGACCAATTCCCACATACCTTTCTTCTAGAGTAAGTTGTTTTATAAAACATTTTCAATTAAAGGTTTTCTCAAAAAACATATATATATTTTTATGAAGTGAGAAATTAGCCTTCGGCTATACATGATATCAAGGCTGATCTTTAATAACCAATCCTAACTTTTCACGTGCATGTTCGCTATGTTTATACCTTGGTTACTTTAACTTCAACGGGTGGTCGGTGGTCCTAACATTACTAAAATGACCAGCTTGGCTTACTTTGAAGATTGATCGTTAACATACTACTAGTTCAAGAGGTAAACTTGGATGACTAAAATGAAATTTAATCATATTATGAAGGTCTAACAGTAAATTATGAATAAGATAATAACATTCCAATTGCGTATACTATTTTGAATTGAAAGGACAAGGATTGTCTGTTATAGCACCCCACAGGAACGATTGAGGTGAAGGCAGTAATGGGCCATTAGCATCCGTAGATGTTTGGAGTCTGCTATTTAAAAAGCTATGGTAGGTATGGTGTACCCGCACATCAGGCCATACACGTGGTAGGATCCCTATGATGATGACAATACCTTCAGTGGGTCCCACACTCCAACACAAGTTGGCTTTTAAGGTTCATATGTTGTCGTTGTCATCTGAATTGTGTTGTATAAACACTTGATCGTTTGACCATGCCATCTAAATTTGGAATTGGAAGAGTTATAATTTATAAAGGTTCGACGTTATAAAGTTTAGAACTTTGGACAACATGTTGGTTGTTTCGGACGACTTTTCTGGATTGTATATTGATTACATACGATGTGGAAATTTAGATAGTAGATGTTTACATTGGATGGATTTTGGGAACATTGACATCATATGGTATTGAAAAACTTATTTTTGAGCAACGTGCTTGTTTTAAATATAGAACAAAGCTTGTATCACACACTTTATGTTACTAAGATCATGTGTAATGGGGTTTGATCACCAAGTGACCATCCTTGTTGACACTTGGTCAGTCACACTACTATCAAACTCTTTCACCATTACACACAAATGAGTAAACATCAAGTGATGAAAGAAAAGTGACCATGGTCATGTGTAATAGGGTTTGACCACCAAGTGACCATCCGAGCTGACACTTGGTCAGTCACACTACCATCAAGCCCTTTCACCATTACACACAAATGAGTGACCATCAAGTGGTGAAAGAAAAGTGACAATGGTCACTTGATGATGGCATTTAATGCAATTTATTATGTTTTTTATTCTAATATAAACCAATCGTAATAATCCACAGCAATATTTATTTTCTCTATCTCTCATTTGGTGGTCAAACCTCATTACACATATTTTTTACCAATTCTCACCTCTCTTAGATAGTGCCTATGTGGCAATATGGTCAAACCCATTTCAAGTAATCATTACACATAGCCTAATAGGCTAATAGTTTGGTTTTTTTTTTTTTTTTCAAAAGCTTGATTTTATTTCTTAATATTCAAAAACTATTAGTAATAGGTTGGTTTAAGGGTTAACCTAGAAACCCTAAAAACCATATTGTAAACACTTAACATGTCAATATGATTTTTTAATGTGTAAAAGAAAGTATTAAGAAATTAAAGGAGGGGGTGATTGAATTAGGTGGGAAGTAAACTAAAGATGACACAAAGCTTGTCAGTCTGTCACAATCAGAAATAAACTATTAAATCTATCAATAATTAAAAGAGATACATGTCCTTTTTAATTCAATCAAACAACCTTAAAGAAGAATCAACCATAGTTTCTTTCATTTTTAAAAAACGAAATACAAATTTATAATCATTTACGATCTAACATGCAATATAATTTTCTTCCTTGTATTATGTATAGTCATTTCAGTTTTATCTTATGTCTATATTTTTCTATGCGCGTGTTTTATGTCTTGCAATTATCACTCTTTGTTTTGAGAATGAAATAGTTATGCTGTATTTGCCGTTCAAAAACAAAATAGATATGTTGTATAAAAACAAAAGTGACTTGCATTTATTGAGAAAAAGTTATTTATTCATAAGATCACATACTCATACGATTAATACAAGTCCTAATAACATGCACTTTAAACATATAAACTAATAGATTTGTATATTTGACCTCTTCAATTCCTGATTAAACAAAGGAGATAGTAAATTAATAAAATCAGTGTAACCTTAATGTGTAAACTATGCATTATGGTACTGATGGTGTATCAATAAAGTTTGTAATAATTTACAAGCTGTGTATTAGTGTACTATATTTATTTGATGTTATTAGTTTCTTATTTTCCAAATATGTCCATCAACTAAAACTCAGATAAAACAAAGTGTGATTTAAAAATAAACGAAAACTCTCTTTGCATAAGAGAAAATGGTCTAAATCATTTTAAAATGTTCTTTTTACGATTATAATAAAATTTAAATAATTAATATTTGACTTTTTACGTATGAAATGAATTTTTCTCAATATTTATAATTAATAAAGCTTTTAATGTCTCTTACATTAGGCTATAACCATCTTTTAAAATATGGTAGTTCCATCTAAATAATATTATATGAATAGTTGTTTTAGGAAAGAGAAAGGATAAACTAGTATTTGTGAGGTCCAATAAGAAAAGTTGCATGTGATATGATTAGAAGTGTCATTAAAATTAGTACTTGATTAATAAACCAATTATGGCTTAAATACACCAAATTCAATGCATATCATATCCTCCAACATCCAATAAAGTGGTGCCTGTAATTTTTTATGTCTGTTTCGGTTGTAGCCCAACAATAAATTTTAAATTCCTCTTAAAAAAATACTCGACTTTAAACCTGGAAAAATGTGATATAAAAACAAAATGTGTGTTTCGAAAGTACCGTAGGTAATTGTGTAGTAGACTAGTAGCCGTAAAATTGCATGAGGAATTTTATCTACATTTGATACCAATGATTTCTAACTCAACTAGTTAAGATGAGTCTCCTTTTGAAGGTCTCAGGTTCAAATCAAACTCTGGACAATTTCGGGAAAAAAATGCACTTCGGATTGAGGTCACTGGTTCAAACCTGAAGAGAGTAGAGGGTTTACGGATTCCATCCGGTTCCCGCTTATCTGGGGTACGGTCTCACGGAGGTCGAGGAATCGACATTCACTACATCACCCAGTTTCCGGTGACTAACACGTGAGATACTATGCTCTTCAAAATAAAAATCTACATTTGATGTACTTTCAATACTAATATTATTTTTCATTGCAAGACTTATGTACTTTTAATACTAATAATATTTTCATCATTTTAAGACTCAAATCGTTATACCTAAACGCCATTGAGCTATAAAAGCCTTCCTTAAAAAATTTATGCATAAATGACATATAAAAAGAAATTTACAAATATATTCAACCTTACAAGTACTTTACTATTACGAAACAATAAAATAAAAATGGATGTTTCTTATTTTGACGCCATTTTGTAAAAAATATATATTGTCATACTTTTTAAACGGATGTATATGTTAATGTTAAAAGTTTTTTTTATATAAACCACTTTTTAATCCAAATTTTTTAAAAGTTTTTAGTAAACGAGTAACAAATTACGCCGCGAGTCATTTTTCTATAAAAAATTAAAATTTTAAATATACTTTAGATTTTTAGTTTTAACAGATGGTTGCTATGTGAACCCGAAAAAACACTTTTCATATTCGAGTTCAAGTGTCAAACACTATTTCTTGGTTTGTTTAAATTTTCAAGTTAGTGTCGGGTTCAATCACCAACCCACGGATGCAAACCGGTTAGAACCGTCTCAAACTTGGTCTTGACCTTTTGTGACCAACTAAGTTGCATGGTGCAACCACTCGGGGAATAACACAATCCTTAAAAGAATGATTCGAACCGTTAAGAAATAACTCTTATCAACAACGCATGTCGTTTTACACACCACAAGTATTTTCATTTTCACAATTCGAAATGGAATTCGCATTTGCTACCAAGATTACAACTAAAGACATAACCTAAACATGATTAGAATCAAGATTAACGTTTTAGCTTGCCATAAATGGCCCAAAAACATAATTAACAGTGGTACATTCATAATATATCAAATACTAAGAACATTAACTATCATATAACGTTCTTTCTTCGATCATAAATTAGCAACATGAACATAAGTAAACTTCACCAAAAAGTCCACAACTGTTGATAATTAGCATTTCCAAGCGGAAACCGACACGAGCTCCCGACGTTGCCAGCAAAGCACAAGCGACGATTGTCTCTTCTCGACATGAAACTCACGAACGGGAGTCCTTTTGACCAAACATTCGGCTTGACTTTCAGTAAAGTTACTGAACAACAATGGTGAAAATCCAGCTGATAAGAAAAGATTTCGCCAATGCTGAGTTTTTTCTGGAAAAAGAAACCGGCCTAAAACGATCTTTTCAATCGCGGGTTGAATCAAGAACCGCTCAATCTTCTGCAACGAGTCAAGGTTCATGTTGACAGCATCCAGTGATTCAAGTAAGTTTGAATATGACTGTAGCGCATGTATCAGATAATTTGAATACGGTAAGTCTGTTCGATCACACCCGCGGTCAACAGAAACCACTATTTTGGGACTTAAACTTTTAACAAATCGAAGCACTGCAGGAATTTGAGTTTGGTGATTGGAAAACACATGAATTGGAAGATTTACAGCAATGGCTTCGTTATCCGAGAGATGAAACGGTAAAGACCATGAGGAAGAAGCAAGAACATCAATGTTGACTATCTCCAAGTCAAATCCAACGTTAATTTCGCTAGCGAAATGGATCAAATTCTCACGAGCTAACCCCAATTCGAGCTGATCGTGAGTTGAAGGGGAGACAAACGCAGTGATTTTGAAGTAAGATACGCCATTGTTGCGTAAAGCAAGCTCTTGCATAAGAGAAGCCCATTGACCACCATATCCGATATCAAAATCGATTACATGAATCTGATCGAACCCATTGAGGGATTCGAGTAATGCTTGATTACAAGTGAAATTAGCGAATTGAATAAAAGGGGAAACCTCTGAGAATGATTTGTAAGCACCGATCTTGAAGATTAAACTAAACGGTGAACCAGTGGGTGTAATTTGGGGGTTTAAATTGTTGAGAATTGAATGTATGAGTAATTGAAGAGCTTCTTTGAAATAAAAAGCAGCCCTTTCGAAAGGCTTACCGACTGGTGAAAGCTGATGATTGAGCCGCGCCAATATCCCTTGCGCGAGTATCGGATTGTTTCCCGATTGGATCAGATCTGCTGCTTTGAAAAGCTCGTCAATGATCCCTTGATGATGATGATGATGATGGTTATTGATGTTAACGCCGACAGTTTTCTTCATTGATGCCGATTTTTGAAGCAACTGAAGCGGGTTCGAGTCCGAATCAAGAACCGGGTTTTTATGCATCGAAGTGTTGTACTCTATGCTTACTGGGTTGTGCCTCAGGAGTTGTTCAAATGGCAATTGGGTTTGTGGGTTGAAAAGGTTCGGTTTTATATCAAATGGGAGCATTTGGGTTTCGTTTACTGGTGAAAAGATTTGATTTTGATGGTGGTGGTGGTGTTGGTTGTTGAACATCGCCGGCGACGGTGGAAATTGAGGGTTTGAGGACATGTTTCCGATTTGACCCACTGGGTTTCCGGAATCAAGAGATGTAAAACCTTGATCTACAACACCAAACCCACCGGTAAACTCGAAGTCCGCCGGAGCAGCGGCGGTGGCATGAAGCATTTTGTTTAAACCAATAGATGGGTCTTCCACATCACCCATGATCCACCGGAGCATGGCCTGATCTTGGCCGGAATCCCCGTTTTCCCAGTCGTTCATCCCACCACATTTCTCGTTTCCGGCACCGATATCAACCGTCTGCGGTGGTTGAAACCGGTGGAGGTCGGTTTCATGATTTTCCGACGGTGGCCATTTGGAAGAAAGCGCCGCCACGCCGGCGGTGTCAGCACCGCCGTGAGAAGACGACAGGGTTGAAGTAGACGCCGGCGGGCTTGGACTGGCGGTGATGTTATCCAGGACAGATGTTGGTTCACCGATGTATCTCCTCTTCTTGTTCACCAAATCCTGCAAATGTACAACTTGATTTGCATAAGTTACAACAAACTCTGCGTGTTGTTGATTTTCCGGCGCCACCACTCCCTTCCCCTCGAATTCAAAGGGTAAGGGCATCCCCTTATTTCAAGAACAGTAGATTTGTGAAATTAATGGTAGCAAAAACAGATTTTAAAAGATTGAGAAATGCATGTAGAAACGAAGATGAAAACAAAAGTTTTAGAAGTATTTGAAGAACAACATCTGAGAATGAGAAAAGGGTAAAGATTTTGATTTTGTTTTTGTTTTGTTGTTTTTGGTGTTTGCGAGATGAGTTGATGTGTTTTTATTTTTGGTTTGTGTTTGTAAACAGTGGCTTCTGGCATGGATGGATGCGTGCAACATAAAAAAGTAGTCTAGTTCCCTTCATCCTCTTTCTCCTCTCTTTCAATTTAGTATTTACTTATTAGGTCACACGGTGTCGTCCGGACTTCCTCATTTTTCTTTACTTTCACGTAAGCGTCACATCAGCTTTTTCTACTTTTTCCCACTTTTCCCTATTTCACTGGGTATCGTTCCAGTTTTCCCCATTTTTTCCCACTTTCCCCTTTTCTCCCTTTTCTCCTCTTTTTTCTTTCCCACATTTCGGTGAGACACGGGGTCTCCTTCCCGAAAATTTCCTTCCCGAATTCGGGGGGATGGTGTTCCCATTCGGGGCCGAAATTCCCCACTCCTTCCCGTGAACCACACTGTGTGACCTAAGTAGAAGCTTTTGTAACAGACATAATATTTCATCATTCTTATATATTCTTGTATGTTGTGAGTGTTTTGTATAATTCAGTGGCTATCACTATCTTGACATAGTGATTTTTGTGTCGAGTGTTCACTGTATTGACATAGTGTAGGCTAGCTTTGTGAAGGCACACTATCTTGACATAGTGATTGTTTGTTTTAAGTGCTCACTATATTGACACAATGTAGGTTTTGTAAAGGCACATGCATGTTTTGACATAGTGTGTTGGCCGGTGACTTGGTGATCACTACCCTTGATCAGTGAAACGTTGTGACGGCCATCATCGTCGAATTTGAGGAAACGCATAGTGGAGAAACTCATGATTAGTGAATCAAGGAGAATACGTAGGATTGACTATGTAGAACCAATTTGAACCTCCAAAATTGGTTTTGTCATCTCTATCTCTATCTCTATCTCTATCTCTTAACTCTTTACATACTGTCGACCTATCGTTTATTTCCACGTTACAAAAAGAGTCTAAATGACATTTGAAAACATGTTTTAATTGAAACTATTCGCTCCTCCCCCTCTAGTTTTCTACACCCTTAATCCTATGGCATAGGTATCTCCCCTTGGTATGTCAAGACTACTTAGTATTTGATTTACGATTTGCCCCAATGGACCACAACTTTGTCCTTAACTTCACGGTAATTCAATCCTTTAAAGTAACAGGTGTCGTGTCAATCATCTCTCTCAAATCATAACCACAATGGAGGGAATGACCGCATGATGTTGAAGTCAAGCTTTCGCATCTGAAAAGTTGGTCCATCTTTCTCTCTTTCAAGTTTCACAACCTGTCACGCGCATCCCTCAACATATCGTGGTATCATGTGGAATGACTTTGGTTCATCTTTTGTAGACCACTTCTTCTAGGTAGGATATGATGCCACCAAATATATGCCTACGCTTATATACACTTAGTCAATGTCAAGGATCTTGAATAAAAAATGTGTACATACAATATTAAGGGTTAAAACTGTACCTACATGAAGCCACAATAGGTTATAACAACTTATTTTGGTATTAGTCCATATATGCTAATGTATTTTGGAACATTATTGGGATTCAATGAGCATTCTAATGTGTTGGTGTGTTGTTTAGGTGCGACAAAACTATAAATAGTTCATAATTAAGAAGGTTTTTTTAATAGTAGTTCATCACGTTGTCTATGTTTGCAAGACGAGAGTGTGATCTATTCATCAGGGTTATCCCGGATTGCCGGGCTTTCGATGTTAGAAAAAAACAAAATACATTATTGAGCGTTTATGAGCAATCTAGGTACATTAATGAACCTTAATGAGGATCGTATTGTGTTAATGACTTGTTTAGGTTACACAAAGTGAAAATATGTCATAACAAGTAATTTGATATTAGAGACACGATATCATCTCACATTTTTAATAATAGACATAAATTATAAATTGTTTTACATTATCTTATAAACAGATTACATTACATTTTAGATATTATGAATTAAGACATGAAATATAATTGTGGAGTTCATATAATTGTGGAGTTAGGGAGACATTGTCTCAACAGTCAACATCTCAACGTGGCTAACCCATTAACATGTTTATAATCTAAACCCATGCTACCTTAAACTAAAGAGATGGGCTCTAAAGCCTCTTCACTACCCACGTCAATTCTCGGTAAACCTAATTTTTAAATCACCACAAATATTTAGCACATTTGATATACAATAAACTTGGGTCATGACCACTGATCCATGTGTACTCAACTACATTTCCTACACAATGTAATCCCAAAGACATGTCTGACACGTCATCATGTGTATGTCGACTGAGACCCACATATCAACATATTTATTTTTCAAACTTGGGTTCATTTGGATAGTAAAAAGCTCATGCCAATGACGTATGCGCACATCTTTTTAATTAATCAATAGTCTGAACCAACAATCACTCGATATCATTCTCGCACATTAGTATCTTAATTGGACCAAAAGACACAAGGACTCCAAGACCACCAAATTTAACATAAAAGATAACAGAAAGTTTTGAGGCAAAAGTTGATCAATTTTGTGGTTACGTGTTTTTATATATAAGAGAGGTTGTCACTTTTGGGAAGCAACCGATTTCTACAAATAGTGATTTTTTATCGGTTGCCACTTACGAATATCCACATCAATAACCACATGTAAATTCTTAACGAGACTCCTACAGTCTTTTCATCAAAAACACGAACGGGTTATCAACGGCTTGTTCATCGCTAAATATAATTACTAGTATTCCATTGGCAGTTCGTCAATATTTTATGTTTCGATTTTAAATTATTTTGCTGGGATCTGTTAATCATATGTCAATAATTACGTAGAGAATCTATGCAAACGCAAATTTTTTCCAAATATTTCTCTCCTTGTGTTTTTAATGGTGGTCGAAATTATCTCTTAGAGCACATCTGGGCTTACTGTTTACTCATCCGGCTAATGTAAAAGCAAATTCGAGCTAAACCAAAAGGTCCAAACCTTAGTTCAATCTCTTCTCAAACTCATACGGTTATACCTAAACTAAAAAAAAAAAACTAAGTTGGGCTTGGGTTTAATGACATTGTCATTTGAAATTAGATTTAGAGTGATAAATTAAGCTTACTTTGAGATGACCGTTCATGTCTCACCTATGATAGGCGATTAGGTATTGGTGTTAAATAAAAAATAAGAACTAAAACTGCCGTTAAATAATCCTTGATCGTCATCCTTTGATTGGTAGCTCAACCTTTCACTTTTTTTTCATGCATTACTTAATGTACTTCGTTTTGGTATTATCACTATATTTAATTTAATGGATTGTTATTAAAAATTGCTTTAATTTGATTAGGAAACTAAGAAACCATGAAATAGTTTTTGAATTTACACTAGCACCGTAGTTAGAGCTATGATACCAACTCAAATCGATGTCAATATGTATAAAAGGTATTATATTAATATATTTCATGCAATCTTTTATTTAAGGTACTCAATGGTTATGTTAATTTAAAATACTAACTCCTTTTGTCCATTTGTGGTTTGTCATTTTAAAAAGACGGTTTTTTTAGGTAAATTAAATCTTAAATAGACATAAAATAACATTAGAGTATCTCAAATGGATAAAAAAATATAAGAACACTTGTACCTATGAATCAATTTATAATTTCGATCGGATTCATATAAACCAACATTGAAAGTGAGCTCAAAACAACAATTATCAATCAATTTCCAGATTCAAATATCTGAAAAACAAGACAATAAATACCCTTCCATTAAAAGTGAGGATCACAAGAGTCAGATCACATCTTTTTACCATCTCTTTCTTGTATTTGTTTTGCAGTTATAATCCTCATAACAGAAGTATTTAAAAATAAATTTAAAAAAAAAAAGATGGAAAAAGCAAGAGGTGGGGGATGGTGATCTTCCACCTTTTCCCTTCTTCTACATTTCAATGGAAACAAAAACAACATTGAAAAGCATACCAATGCCAATATCAATATCAATCAAACAAAAACTTTACCTCATCACAACAATAACCGAATCGGTTATTATTCGGTTTCTGCAATCGCTTGAGATAAAGTTTGAGACAACTTCTGTTGCTCAGTGAACCGCGTTATTTTCTCCAACAATTGCGCCGCCTTTCGTTTCCCTCGATCGGTACCATGATGTAACAACTCCACCAACACCCCCATAACCCCGAGTTCTTGAGCTTCAACTAAATACTTATTATCACCCGAACAAAGATGAACCAAAACCGCAGCCGCATTCTCTTTATTCCTCGGGGACCCGGACCCGATAAACTCAACCAAAACCGCAACCGAGTCTGCTTTACCGATAGCCACCTTTCCTTCCGGGTGGCTCGAAAGTATAGCCAGTATGGCTAACGCTTCGTCTTTCATCGCGCCTTGCGGTTCAGTCAAAAGCTCCATTAGGGTGTTGACCACACCCGCTCTAACCGCTCGACCTTTGTTTCCTTGATATATGCACAGGTTGAATAACGCCGTTGCAGCGTCTTTTTTACCTCTTTGTGTACCTTCACTTAGAAGTAAGACAAGTGGCGGGATCGCACCTAACGACCCGATTGTGACCTTGTTTTCGTCAATTACCGAGAGGCTGAAAAGGGTTGCGGCTGCGTTTTCACGCGCTTCCATGCTACCTTTTCTTAACACCTGAACGATCCCGGGAACCGCGCCGGAGGATACGATGCTTCCTTTGTTGTCCTCGCAAATCGAGAGGTTTAAAAGAGCGGTGACCACGTGTTCTTGGGTACGCGAGTCGGGTGCGGTTAGTAGGTGTGTGAGGAGCGGGATTGCACCGGCTTCGGCTATGGCGACACGGTTATCGGCGTTTCGTTTTGCAAGAAGACGGATTTCACCGGCTGCGGCCCGTTGGTCGTCTGGACTAACCGATTTGAGCTTGGTTAGGAGCACGTTTATCATAGACCGTTCTGCGGGGGTGCACGCGGAAGTTGACTGTCTCACCCGTTGCGGTGGGTCGATACCGTTTTTCTCGCACCACTGGGCTATAAGACTCCGTAACACGTAGTTTGGTATCAGAACTGTGCTTGTTAGGTTTTGTTGTGTTTTTGGACATGTTTTGTGTCCCGCTTCTAACCATTTCTCTATACAAATCCGCTCGTATGTCTACACAAATTGTAATATATTAAATAACTATAATAATCTAAACAGATTTAGTTACACAAATGATCCTTGTGGTTTGCAGAAGCTGGAAAGTAACACGTTTGTGTACGCAGATTTGGTTTCATGATTTCAACTTTGTTTCAAGTTTGACTATTCAGACTTATTTCCCTTAACTTTTCTGTTAATTTAGCGTGAAATGACCAAAATACCCTTGACTATTTTAATAGACAAAGTCGAAGGGTGAAAAGTCGAAGGGTATTTTGGTCATTTCACGCTTATTTAACGGAAAAAATGACGAACGCCTTAATACTCAAACTCGTTACAAAATTAAAAGCATAAAACCCAAACATGTTACTTTAAACCTTTGGTACTCCAACGTTTACTTTCTACAAACCTGAGGAACCATATCTGTAATTAACTTATTAAAATTAGATTATAAGATAAATTAAAAAAAAAGGATGAATAAGTAAATTACCTGCCCGGTTGAGACAATAACGGGATCTTTCATCAACTCAAGCGATATAGGACAACGAAAATCATCGGGTATAACTGCGTTCTTATAACTCTTTGATGGAGTTTCTTGAATATTTGAATTTAATGGTGTAGAAGTTTCACCAGGAGGTGAATCTGCATCTGGATTATCAGTTTGCACAAAATCCTTAAATAGTTTTAATAACATCGACATTTTTTCTATATTTTCCCCTGGATCGCCATCACTGTCAGTTACCATTTCATGCAATACTATTGATTCATGAGTGAGATCATTAATTCTGGTTAATTGTAGTTTTTCAATTAATCGTTTTAAGACCGAAGGATCTTTTGCCACGTCACTACCCTTATCATAAACGGATGAAAGATCTTCACTTAATTCAATATCTGGTGCATCGGTTCTTCCTTTTGCTCTTCTGAATTGCACAAGAACAAGTTCAACCTAAAAAAATAAAAAAGTTGCATAATAATGAGTTTTTAGTAATTAATGATTCTTTTTATATAAATTGGTAATTAATTACTACATAATAATATTAATTCACCTGTTCTTTAACTTCATCTGATATGTCAAGTTTTTCAAAACAAATTCCTTCTAAATCTTGTTCCAAACGCGCAGTTACTTCCTGATATTTTTTCATGATTTCTTCCTTCTCTAGGGCCTGCACACGAATATAAAAAATGTAAACGGTTCTTTCTTTTTCAAATTTCAATTGATTTTATAAAATATTTACAAAAAACACATACACAGACACATTGTTTGAATCCATGAATAGAAATTTTGTAAGATAATTAGTGTCAAGTTTAAAGAAATAAAGCTACTTTTTGAAGATAAATATAAATGAATATAATACCAAAATGCTGAATAAAATGATCATTATACACGTGAAAAATGGTTAACTTATATAAAGCTTAAAGCTCACACGTGCATATGATCCTCAGTTTAGAACATTGAGCGTGCGTGTACTATATTTATATGTTTGCATTAATGGAATATGATATCTTATCCTTGATAGTTATATTACATTTAATAATTGTACTTGTAATAAAAGCTATATCGCGACAATCATCAGTTATATTGAAGTACCAACCAAATTCCTAAACCTATTGTAACAAACTCTTAACCCGTTAAGGATCCTTAGTTTACTTTCACAAAGGAAATTAACTTGTACTTATTAATATAGTTAAGAAATCGTTAACGATTTCTAAACCAATAGACCTTGCATTGTTTCTGCAGAAATAATAACCAACTTTTATCATTCACATTATTAGAAATTATTTGATCAAGTTACCCAATGAATTAACTAGGAGGGAGATTGATAATGATGAAATTAAGTAACTCAAGAACAAAAATTGTGTAGTCAAAGATAAAAAGGTCATGAAATTAAGGTGTATAATTACCCAGATTATCACTATTGATTATATCTCATGCATACAAAGATCTCAATAGCAAACAGTAATCATTGTTGATATTAATCTTCATTAAGATTAGACAGTTTAACAATAGATTTCAAACAATGATGGCAGATTGATGTAACGGTTAACAATTAGTGCTTTCAAGCTGATAGAAGCAGGATGACAGTTACTAAACCCTAAGTAAATTGTTCAGATCTTCTCTATCTATGAAAACACAATCATGTCTACAGAAACAGCAGAACGCACAAGTTAATTAGAATTCAAAACCCTAAGTTCAGCTTCTCCACATTCAATGATTTCTTTAGCATATTAACAACAAAATCCACGATAAGGATTCATAAATTTTAAAAAAATTGATGACGAATAGACACTAATGTATCAATCTCCCACCGAACTAACAGCTCAAAACCACAAAAAACGCAATCAGAACAACAAAATCCATACAAAACAACAAATAAACCACAAATCAATCACTAGATTCGATCTATAAAACCATACCAGATAAATCTTACTCCCTTCACTCCCCAATCGTAGCAGCTCCTTCGCAGATTCCAAAGCCTCCATCAACGAAAGCAAAGATTGGAACGAATCATCAGGTAACACCTCTTTAACATCACGAATCTCTTCAAAAAGAGGATTCAAAAGCTTCAACCGCCGCGCTAAGTTGAAAAAAGGCTTCCGTACCGTGCTCCGGTAATCGGATATCGCAGAAATCTCGTTCACGATATCAATCAGCTTCAATATCACTCCAATTTTCCCTACTTCCGCCATAACAACACCACCAGTTTCAAAATCTGTTAAAGATCTGAACCAAAAAGCTTTAAAATCAGATTCAAAATCAAAAGTAAGGGTCACCGGAGACCAGAAATGGTCAGAGTGATGATGGTGTCACGAGCAGGAACAGGGATGAAGAGGGTGTAGGATTTGGCTTTTTGTGCGAGAGTGGCGCGGCTAGTGTGAGCTTAACCGGACAACTAACCATGGTTGAGTTGAGTGATGATTCTGTTATTGACTTTTTGGACAAGTGTTAGCTGGAAGTCAGAAAGCAGCCATGATTCTTCGGCTTAAACGGCTTGGATTCAGCTCCTGAGTTGGCTCCAAGTTCATGGGGGTTCCGGCACAGTTGGCGTTAGACGAGGTATTCGATTTGATTGGAAGCAGATTTGGCAAGGTGGTTCAATCGGCTTCCTTATCAGGTGAAGATAACAACTTATCGTATACTCTCATCGGTGTGTTGAGTAAAGAGTGCAAACGGATTGTGGATCGGGTGGAAATTAATTGGAGGGGAAAAATTTTTAAAGTGTGGGTGGATGAAGATGTAGGGGAATGGATGCCGGAATGTGTAGTAGAGTATGAAGAGGATGATGGTTCCGTTTTACCGGAGGAGGATAAGTGTGATGATAATATTGTGCAGGATGAGTTTCATAATGTGCATCGTGGAGAGGGCGAATGTTCTCAAGCTAATGAAGTTTCTGTCGGGGATCATGTTGTTAATGGGTTGGATGGTTGTGTGAACGATAATTCTAACGTGATGGTCGGCAAGGGTCATAAGAAGTTCAGACGGAAGTCTTTATTTACTAATCGGAGTGGGGGTAGTGGTTCTAGTGAGCGTCCTAAGAAGAGACCAAGGGAGGATAATGATATGTTTGATCTTGATAGGTTTATCGGTATTATGCATGTGCCTTCGGATGTTACTAGGGGTATCGAGACAGGTGATGAAGGTGTGTTCTTAACACCGGATCTTAACAAAGGGTTGTCTATTAATACGGAGGTGGTTCGAGACATTGAGGAAGAGACTGTGGAGCCCTCGATGATTGGTAGAGGTATTGATCCGGTGCAACACCAAGGTCCGATTGAGGTGGAGTTGGAGAAGACCATTGAGTTGAGTAAGGCGTTAGGTGTTAACAATTTGCAAGATTTTGTTTCTAATGTTAAAGAGGTTCTTGTTTCCGAAGGCTATCAAGAAGGTGTTCAATGAATGTTTTTTCTCTGAACATTCGTGGGTTAGGGAGTTCAAGCAAAGCCGATTGGATTCGAGGTCTTCGAGTCCATCATGAGGTTAGTTTTATTGTTTTGCAAGAGTCGCAATTTGTTTCCTTGGATTCTGTGGATGTGGGACGGTTCTGGGGTTATGGTGAGTATTCATTTGATTGGGTTCCATCGTCTGGAAGGTCGGGTGGGTTATTATCGATCTGGGATTCCCAAGTCTTTCGTATGGAAAGGGTGGTCAAGAATAATAATTGGCTTCTAGTTTCGGGCACTGTGAAAGGAAAGAGTAGCTTGTTTCATATTCTCAATGTTTATTCTCCTCAAAATCTAGTTCCTAAACGAGCACTTTGGAGGGAAATTCGTGGTTTGATCGGGGAGGGTAATGGGAGGTGGATTGTGGCAGGAGATTTTAACTCGGTTCGGTGTGCCGAGGATAGGCGGAATTCTTTGTTTAATGTGGGTGAGGCCAATGAGTTTAACGATTTCATTGATGATTCGAATCTTCACGAGTACTCCTTGAAAGGGAGGCGTTTTACTTTTGTTGCAGGAAATAAATTAAGCCGTATTGACAGAATCTTCGTTAATTGGGATTTCTTTATGGAATGGCCGTGTGCAGAGTATATTGCTCTCGAAAGGAATAAGCCGGATCATAGTCCGTTGGTTTTGAAAATTGGTTCTTCTAAGAACTATGGTCCCAAACCGTTTAGGTTTTTCAATTCATGGCTTGGTAGAGAGGATTTTGGGTCGTTGGTTAAGAAGACGCTTGTTGATGGCTCGTTTCATGGTTCTCCGGACGCGAGATTGTTGTATAAATTTAAAGCTTTGCGTGAAGCTATC
The DNA here is from genome assembly GCA_009936405.2 of Stevia rebaudiana. Lineage (NCBI taxonomy): Eukaryota > Viridiplantae > Streptophyta > Magnoliopsida > Asterales > Asteraceae > Stevia > Stevia rebaudiana. The sequence goes on along the minus strand of WOUH02000028.1, from coordinate 8,505,326 downwards.
TCTAGATGGGCGATTGATTGTAAAGCCAAAGAAAATGAGGAAAGGGTTTTATTGGAGCAAGAGTTGCGTGAATTGGACCAAACCATGGAGGTTCGGGATTTGTTGGAAGAAGAGACATGGTCTTTAAGCGAAATTAAAAGACGGCTAGGCGAGTTGGATAATCATTATTACCGGGATTTGAAGCAAAAGGCTCGGTGTAATTGGGCGATTCATGGAGACGAAAATTCTCGATATTTTCACGGTTTTATTAATAAACGCAAAGCTTCAAATTATTTTCCGGGTTTGGAAGTGAATGGGGCGTGGGAAACAAACCCGGTTCTCATTAAAAAGGAAGTTTTGCGTTTCTTTGCTGGTAAGTTTAAAGAATCTATCACACATCGGCCTCGGTTGATTGGATATGGGTTTTCGGTCTTGTCTTCGGTGGAGGCGGATTTTTTGATTAGTGATTTTTCCGTGCATGAGATCAAGAAGGCGGTTTTTGAATGCGGTAGTGACAAAGCTCCTGGGCCGGATGGATTTAATTTCAGGTTCATTCGGTTTTTTTGGGAGTTGTTCGAGAAGGATTTTGTGGATATTCTTGGTCATTTTCATAGTGTTAAAAGATTTTGCTCGGGGGTTGGATCGTCTTTTATCACCTTAATTCCTAAGGTAAACAATCCGTCTTCTTTGGGGGATTTTAGACCGATAAGTCTCATTGGTTGTATTTTAAAGACTGTGTCGAAGGTGTTAGTGAATCGTCTGAAAACGGTTATGAATAAGATTGTCTCAGAGCATCAGTCGGCTTTCTTATCCGGGAGATATATTCTTGATGGCCCTTTGGTGGCTAATGAGGTTATTGCTTGGGCTAAGAAGAGGGAGAGAAGAATTTTTATGTTCAAGATTGACTTCGATAAAGCCTATGATAATGTGAATTGGGAGTTCTTGTTGTCGGTTCTTTCTCAGATGGGTTTTCCTTCGGACTGGTGTGATTGGATTAGTGGTATTTTGTTGGCGACCAGATCATCTGTTCTTGTTAATGGATCTCCTACATTCGAATTTGGGTGTCATAAAGGGATTCGTCAAGGTGACCCGCTATCGCCTTTTCTTTTTATTATTCTGATGGAGGCATTTTCAGGTATGTTGAAACGGGCTTGTGATATAGGTGCGTTTCATGGTATTATTCTTCCTAATGAAGGTCCTACTTTATCTCATCTTCTATATGCGGATGATGCTATGATTATGGGAGAGTGGTCTTCTTTTAATTTTGATAACTTGAAACGTATTCTTCGCATATTTTACTTGTGTTCGGGGCTAAAGATTAATCTCCACAAATCAGTGTTATTTGGAGTAGGTGTAGAAGATGGTGAGATCGATATCCAAGCTGGTTTCATGGGTTGTAAGCCGGGTAGAATCCCGTTTTCTTATCTAGGGATTAAGGTTGGCGCTAACATGAATAGGGTGGTTAATTGGGAACCGGTTGTGTCCAAGTTCAAGAAGAGGCTTTCTAAATGGAAAGTTAATTCGTTATCTATTGCCGGCCGGTTAACCCTTATTAAATCGGTGCTGGATAGTCTTCCCTATTCATATCATAAATTCTAAGAGCATGTGACCATGGTATACAATTTAGGGCAGAAGGATTGTGAATGTGGGGGTGGCGTAAATATCGGAATTAATTTGAAAATAGTATGGACTTTGTCTTCATTTGTGTCCTATATAAAGCAACTGCAAGTCACGGATAAACTATACTGAATCACGAGTCACAATCTCACACCATCCAATCTAGTTTTCCCCAAATCCAATCCACTCAAGGTTCCCAAATGCTTGATCCTATATTGATAATGTGTTCTTTTAACTACAAGAGTTGATTGACTGGTACACATCAGCCACACCACTTATAATTCACCAGTCTAGGAGGAAACTCACTGACCTACATAAGTTATGTCTTGAGAAAACTTTATGTCACGATCAAGATCAGAACCTAAGACCTTTTAGTCTTATCTCTCATTTCCTTATGTGATTGAGCTATAAGCTTTTTGACATATCGATAACATGTAAGATGTTTTAGTGCATAAGGTATTGTAGGTGAGTCAGTAAACACTCCAAGTTGTGTGCGTCACCTTATCACTACCCTTTACTCACTTGAAAACGGTACATGTGTGAGTATGGATGGTTTTATTTTATTTTTAGAAAAAATAGTTATAAATAATATATAAACTAACAAAGAGGGAGAGACACGATTACCTTCTTTCGCCCTCCCTCAGGCCAAGAGGGAGCGGTGTTTCACACTCTCAAACCCAACGCCCTCATACTCAAGGATAATACCCAACCCTCTAAAAAACAACACCAAACATCCAGTGGCTTTTGATTCTTTTGTTAAACTAGTCTTAAAGACCACACAAGTTACACTAGTCTTAAAGACCGGACAATGTCATAATTAATAAATTTATAAAACGTAAATTTTCCCTAATCAATTAAATCGAAAACAAATTGTCATTATAAAATTTAAAAACAAACAATACATAACACAACTTCGAACACCAAAAAATAAGGAAAAAGTGACAAGCAATTTGATCAAGCAACTAGACCGAATCCCGATTCAATATGATTTGAATATTTTCACATAAAGACAGGGTGCAAGATTAACAACATGTTTAAGTTCCTAGCCAGCTCCCTAATTTGAAAAAATAAGTCGGGCCTGAGGCCCCAAAGTGTTCATGACCTTTACTTGGAAAAGTATTATATACTCATATGTGTGTATGATGTATTCTAAAACACATGACATTTTATTATGTACTTTGAGTCTTTTATTTGTTTATTTGTATAGTTTTGTATGTGTTTTTATATGATCCGTGCTTGTACTTAATGTTTTCATATTTTTCAGATGTTCGTGATAAAAATGGTGATTTTGAAGCATTAACGATAAGGAACGAGCATTCGAGAGAAAACAAGACAATCATACGATAAATAATTAAGAATTGCTAAAATGATAATCTACGTGGTACGCACGAGAGAAACACAAGACCCGCGTGATGCGCGCGCGGTTAGAAAAAGCAATTCTGGCACCCTGACTATTTTGTCTTTAGCGGGCCGGGGGGAGATTCATCGTTTTTCAATCTACAGTTCTCCACAAATTTCCCCACTAAGTGCATTGAATCACCAATGAACACTCGGTGAGAAGTTTATAGAGATTCTTGGTTTCTGGATCTACGATTCTCCTCATGTTTCTCTACGTGATGCATTGAATCACCAATGTACATCGGAAGAAAAGATATAGGGATTATCGAGCATGCAGAATGGATGTGTTTGTTGAGTTTCTAAGTCGCAACCGTAGTTACGATAAGGATGTTGAGTAGACCTACATGCAACATGATGAGTTTGATAGAATGGCAAGTGTTCTCCGTTGAAACACTAGAAATGGAAGGAAGGTTAGGAGTAAATTCCATCATTATGATTTCTCATTTCATGTTAATGTTTACGAGTCAATCGCACCAGCGGTAGAAGGGTTAGTGTTCAATTTTGTTGAGAAGGTAAGGCACTGTGCCAAGAGAGCAAGTGTCCTTATTTGATTTCTCGAATTGAG
>WOUH02000028.1:8438160-8467118 GCA_009936405.2 Stevia rebaudiana | reverse complement strand
CAGTAAAAGGTCTGAATCATTAAGTGCTGAATCAGTAAGAGGTCTGAACCATTAAGAGACAATATAATGCTTAACCATTCAAAGGAAGATGTCTCATCAATTCAAATAAGAGGTCTTAACCATTCAAACTCAGTATAATGCTTAACTATTAACAGGCAAATGTCTTAATCATTCAGACATCTGCTTACGAAACAAACAATCTGAATCATTAAGTGCTGAACCGGTAAGATCTCTGAACCATTAAGAGTCTGTTAAGAGGTAAACAAACATCCCCTTAATTATAGTTTCAAAAGAACGGATTGTTGGAGCTTCTACTAAGTAGAACACTTCCGGTAAACAACGAGGAAACCGAACGCACTCAATTGATGAACATGCATAGAAGATTAAACTTTTATTCAACTGAAAGATCAAATATAATATAGATCCTACCCTCTATATATATATATATAAAATAAAAGTAAACACAATTCTCAAGTAAAATAATACCCAAATATAATTCTAATTAAAGACTAAAATAAAAACACATTTAAATATTATTATTTTTTCTCTTCCCGTCCAAATTAGGCCAACGGAAACAACACCAATGAATTTCGGATCTAGTTTATCAGGTATGCCTTTTTAGGTGCAAACTACTCGTTTTATGATTACTTGTTTATTAAATGGTCATAGCTTGATGTTGCAACCAACTGGATAGTTTAAATTGTTCCAACATAAGATCATTCTGTGATTTACTTGTTGTTACTTTCAGACAACATTTTCAAATGTTTCTTTGGGTGCTGTAGTTTGTTTTCTACATTAATGTCATAAATTAACTTATTCAATGTTCAATAACGAAATATGGATTAAAACGCACATGATGTTTTTTCGTGGGGTAGGGATTGTGACCAAATTAGCTTTAGTACTTAAAGTGGTCATCGATAAGAAACGTAGTACATGTATTATTACATGAAGTACAAGATAGTTAGAAAACATATCATCATTGAAACTAGAGCATCTTTTCTTTCCCAAGAGGTCCCAAGAGATGAAATTGATCTAAGGCGTGAAGTCTAATTAATCATTTTATGAAAAAGATCAAATAATTTTGTAAATATAGATGTTTGTAACATGTAAATGCCTCAGTGACAACAGATATAATGAGAATAACACATAATTCTTCCATCTAATCGAAATTGTGAACGATCATAACAAAGTTCATTTGATTAATTTAGAGATTCCGTTATAATTAGTTGAGAAGAGTTGTAATGCAAAAACACAATAACATGTAAGTAAGCAGTTACAAAAAAGACACGATCATGTGTCGAACAAGGATGTTAATTGTTCATTTTACAACCATTCAAGAAGCTTATAATTAAAGGTGCAAAATGGCAGCAGAGACGTGTTAGTAACGAGTTAAAATTGGTTCAGGATTTGTAACATGAGTTCAAAATGGGCCTGGTTGTATTGGGCAGACCCCGCGACATTTTTGCATCTTTATTTTTTATATAATTAATTAATGTATTTAAAAAAACAATTAACTGCAAATGATCACTGCTTTGATGCCTGCACCAACTGTTGATTCCCAGAATCTAGCTTCCCCGATTATATTGCAAAAAGTCCAGAAAACTTAGCCCAATGGTTTGAAGGATATCAGGTGATGGATCGAATTTGGATTTAACCAATCCGGATTCTGATGGGAGGGCGGGGGCGAAGATTTACCCATTCACGGGGTTTTTATGCGCATCTGGTGTGGTCGTGGATTCTCACAGAGGTCGAGTAGTTGACCTTACTTATAGGCCACGAAAGTTAGAAATAGACGTGAGAAAAAACTCTGTTAAAAAATATTGCAAAAATAAGAATCTTACTATCTAATAACACAATTAACCGAGAACCGATTATCTCGTTTACCAATTCGGCCCATTTCCACTAACCAAGTTATAACGGTTTACCCATTTAACTCATTGGAATTTAACTCATTGGAATAAACCGGCTTAAATTAGCTAAATGGGTAACACCTCCACTAATTGTTGGTTTCATGGGACAAAACAACCTTGCAATGTGTTGGATACTCGTGAAAAAAATAAAATAAAAGCTATAACTATAAATTGAGGATTGACTTAACTTTCACTAAACATTTATTTCTTTCTCTCAAATAGATAAAATCCGACCTATTTACTACCCTTTGTTAGTTCAAATTGTACCATAAACAATCATTTTTTTTCTACAAAATTATTAAGATATAGCATCTATTCAAGATAAGGATCCTAGTTTGTCAGTATTTACATAAATAGAAGGTATATTTAGAGCATGTTTAACATCATTTGCTACAACTAATGAATCTCAACCACGTGGTTTTTAAATTAAACATTAAAAGAAGCACATGATGTTTGGTAGGTTCATGTTGATAACAAGATAGAGTTTAGGATAAAGAAATGTACTGTTCGAATATGACAAAGACTAGAAACGATTTGTAGGATAAAAGCCAAAATAGATATATTTTTTTTTTGTACTGCTAGCAAAATGAATAACGGGACTAGTTGAACATGTAACAGTTAACATAATGTGAATTTCTAAGCGTAGACATACTCTTTAACTGACAAAGTATTGCATATCTGGTGATAAGGTCCCAGATGTCTTATACTTTTAAATATGATAACTTTGGGTATGATAATAATTTTCAAAACGTTACTTTATAATATTATATCTAACAAAATCGAGCAGAAGTGTTTCTTCTTAAGATTATCTACAGATTGGACTTTTCTGAAGTGTTTCTTCTTAAGAACCAAAAAATATGTCTAAAAGTGACAATCGTGAACAAGTACAACAAAAAATTAATTTTTGGTTCCCCAATATCTGCACTCGATATCATGTTAGTTGTGTCTCTGAAATGTTAATTGTGAATACAGTACTGTTCCTGTTTTATCTTTTATATATATACAATATACAATTAGCTAGCAAATAAAGTACTAGTATCCAAACAATCACAAACTAATCGATCACCCTTTTTTTAACAACTAGATCAGACGCCTCGAGGCCGCCCATCGCTAGAAAAGTTGACAACGTACCAGATTTTGCTCCGACATATCTAATTTTGCTGCCTAAAAAATTCCTCTCTTTTGCAATATAAAAGTGTAAAACCGTTGTTTTATTTTACTTTCTTATCCCGACAGGTTAAGTCGGATTAAATCTGTGTTAACCAATTGTTTTCTTCAAAGAAACAAAAAAAAAAATAAATGAGACAATTGCATCTTTTTTATTTAAACATATAAATCACATATATATTTTTCTGAATAATCCTTAAGAAACATTGTACTTTCTATATTATGTTTTTACTTTTAAAAAATATGTATTTATACAAATTTAGAGATGATATATGTATATCAGCCAAAAAAACACCCACGAATAACAATATAATAAGGCTTCGTTAAAAGAACACATTAGAAGTCAATATGAAACTAACATATTTGATAGATGCATTGTCTCTTAGATGAGTGATCCCGGTTTTGCCCAGATCAAAATAGATAAATTTGAGAGTAGTTAAGTGTAAGAGTATACTAGATTGTCATGAATTAAAATAACACCTTAAATGCTATGACGGTAAATTTACTAGTTATACCAGCACACAAATCTTGTACATAGGCATATAGATCTTTAATACCTCATGTTTTCCCCTTGTATATTGTGTTTAGTATATGTAGAGACATATACCTCGTAAATCATTTAGAGTATTGGACTAATGGGTGATGAATAATAAGTACACAATGGGTGTTGCTAACTTGGTATAACCACCTCTCGTTATAACAAGTATTTTAAGGTGGAGGGAGTTGAAGTTTTATAGATGCCAGAAGGGCTAAGGGGACGAGCATCGTGACACTTTCACTGTATGAGAGTAACGTTTTACACTTATTAATTTTCTTAACTATCATTCAGTTATTAAACAAGTAAGTATATAAAAAATTAAATAATTATGAATGATAGTTACGAAAATAATTAGGTGTAAAACCTTTCTAATGGTTGCATATGAAAAAACTATATATTTGCTTAATCATATTAAAACCTTTCTATCTAAAGGGTAGATTATGAGTTTAAAACCCAACAAAAGCGGTTACTAGGCAGTTTTACCGCACCTTCTAAGGGATGGGTGGGTGAGTTCGCTCAGGGACGGTGTTCGCCAACTCCTAAGCCTTCGCCATTGGGTTTGGTAGCGAAAACTGTGCTCGTAGCGCGAGCGTTGTTAGTCTGGATACCCATTTCACGCCGATGAGTCTATTTCACCATTAAAAAAAATAATAGTCTTTAAAATAGATTCGAAAAGAGAAAAAGGAAAGAAAGAACACTAGAGATATCTCAACAAATTACTCTAAACCTATGAAAATATCCATGTTTTATGGATTTATTCCAAAATTTTTTGCCGCAAAAGTAAAATGCAGCGTAAAGACAACCAATCAAATTGAATTACAAACCAGAAGTAAACGGCACATTGGTCGCCGGCAACCAGCGTCCACCACCAATAAACTTCCTGACGGTGAACTTCGCCGCCTCGCTGCTACTTTTAATCACATGATAACCTTTCCAATCAACCCTCTTCAAGGTCGATGAACCAGAACCAGTGTTCTTATACTCACCATAATACAACGTTTTAAGCGCAGAATCATCACCCCATGACATCCACCCTTCAGGATCTATCAACCCATCTAATCTCGATTTCATAACCACCGTCCTCGAGTACGACCGCCATGGTCGTCCGAGATAAGTTCTAACTCCCTTTGAATCAGGATCCGATGTGATCCGACAGTTGTGGATTGAAATTCCGGTGTTTTGGTTTTTGTCTGATCGGCCTTGAGCCGTCACCGTGTTGGTTTTCGTTGGTCCTTTACGAGAGTAGAGGTTGCAGTTTTGAAAAACGACTGCTGCGTTACCGAAGATGAAATCGATGGTGCCGGAGATGTCGCATTGTCGGTAAAATTGTCGGTTTGAGTGGACGTATAATGTGTCTTGATAACCTTCGAAGCTGCATTGGTAAAAAACGGAAAGATCGGAGCCGATGCGAGCCGCCACCGCTTGGCTTTTTGGGCCGGCGGTGTTTCTGATGGTGATTCCTTGGCAGATAAATCCATCTCCGACCACAGCTGAAATTCATGAGAAAAAATAAATAATCGTTTTGGATGTGACGTTTTAGAAAAGAAATTGAAACGAAAATTGTGAGCTGGTTAAGGTGAGTTTAGGTTCCAACCCAAGGTGTTGAAAAATTTTAGCTAATTATGCAAATCGTATTCAGGTCGTCATGACGTCTTCACGTGTTAACTTGTGTTAATCTATTTAACTTGTTTGTTTATTTTCTTTTTAAATTCTATGAAAATAGATGTATTATTAATTTATACATTAAACAGATTGAGCTTTTTGTCAAAATTAAGAATTTAAACGAGAATTTTACAAAAGACAGTCTTTTTGGTTATATAGTTTTTATCTCAAAAACTATTCAAAAACTGATATGTAAGAAAAAAATAATTAAAATAGATCTAACAAATTATGTTTGTGTCGACCTGTGAATATTGATTGTGTTGTGTTTGGTTTTATGAAATAGAGACAGTCTACAAATCCATGTCGTGTCTAAGTTCATGTCAAATTTCCAGGTTCGTGTTAACTCCAAATGGTATTTGCATCTGAATGACGTATGTTATAACACATGTCACTAAAATCGAATTTATATTTGGCTCACCAAGAGTGGCTGATTTATAGGTGGTGCTGCCACCCTTAACGCTTTTGCTACCGGTTATTATAGTTTTCCCGACACCATCTCCGACAAGCATTATGTTCTTTAACTTCGGACCAATGTCTATATTTTCCTTGTAAACACCAGCCTTTACATGAATCACATATCTCCGGCTTCCGGACCTCTTTTCCACTGCATCTATGGCGTCACCGATCTTTTTATACTTACCAGAACCATCTTTATCAACAACAACATCCACCTTAGGAGTTTTAGATTCCAATAGCTTCCTATCACCTATCTTCACCCACGAAGGAAACCCTAAATTTTGAGGACTAGATGCACCATATAATGAATCACCTCCTTCATTCATTGCTAACGCGTTGCTAATCATATATGACACATTGTTGTTGTTCACCAACGGCCACAAGTGGTCGCTGACACCGAGCTCTTCAAACCCAGCCTTGCATGTGGCTAGGTTGGTGAGTGCGGTACTGAGCCATGTTTGCTTGTCGACCTGGCTACACTTAGGGTCAGGATCAACGGTCTTGTTGAGGTTCAAGATGGTGTCATCATAAAGTTCTAAGCAGTCGGCCCATGCAGCCTTCTCACGTTCGTTACGACATTTAGAGCCGAGAGTTAGAGTGTGGGACCCAGCGTGTTGTGCGCGTTCTAACGTGACATGTAATAAAGCTTTCACAAAGTCTGGCTTTTCGTTGATGTGACCATGGTTTGAGTTAGTGGTCAAGAAGTATTCACATGATTGCGGGTGCGGTGTTTGGTTACACCATGATATAATTTCAGACTTTGTGTATGCACACACTCCGGAAATAAAAACACTTGCAAGAAAAGTTGCTAAAAATAAAAATGTTTTCATCATAAAAGGTCAGAAACGAAAGGTTATTTGGTGATGGAGAGGAAGTTAAGTTCTGTGAATTCAAGCATTCCTTTGGTTGCCTTTTATAGGAATTGAAATTCAAGAGAAGGGAAACACCAACACATCATTTTCTAAATTTAGACAATTTTCTGAACTTCTATTTATATATCTATTTATTCCTTTTTCTATATTTAAATACTAACTAGTGATTAAAATTTTTACAAGTATTGTGCTTACTATATCGATCTGTTGTACTTAATATTTACATGCATGGTTGGATTCTTTGTAGATCAAATTACAAACTATTACGCCATATATTCATACAAAATCAAATTAAGAAATAGTAGGCTAGAAAGTCAACTTTGATATCAAGAATCAATATAAAATATGGACGTGCATGATGCCGTACGTGATGCTATTTGCATTGGTCATGTGAGTATAGTCTATAGGGATGAAATTGATATTGAGGTTCATGAAGCAACCATTGATGTTTAGTATGTTGACTTTTTCTACTCTGACCATTTGACTTTAAGAAAATTAAAATTAAAGTTAAATCAAATAAATGCAAAAGAGAAGTTTGAAACATAAATGTTTTTTGTTTGATATATTGAGTTTTGACTTTTGACTTGAATGGTAAATATTGCTATTTTGTGTCATGAAATTCTCTGGATAATTTCACATAAGTTCAAATTTACCTAAACCTAACTAAGCGGTCGCGCTGGACTGGGCCGGAAGGGATCACTAGTCAAAACGATTCATTCAAAAAATGGTCATTTTGGCTCGGATCAAAACGGTCATGATCACTTCGAAAACATCAAAAACAAAGAAACAATTTCCACATAATATTGGGAGATTGGTATTAGATCTTCAGAAGCATCCTCGAAACGATGGTAATCCTCAATGCCAAAGCAGGAACATAGTTTACAATAGAATGATATCATCTTCGGGCCAATTTAATAAAATCAAGGCGTCTTCCTTGAATGAAAAACACTCATAAGTTGAGCCATATCAACCGGCTCTTCAAAGTTCAACATGTCTTCCCATTTTCATCATCATCCACTGAAGTGTCTTCTAACTGCCGATAATCAACATAAAAGATTAAGGGGCTCTTTGGCAACTTCTGAATGAGTAAGTGTTGAACCAGTAAGAGGTCTGAATCATTAAGAGGCAATATATATAATGCTTAACCATTCAGAAGAAAATGTCTGAGCAATTCAGATAAGAGGTCTTAACCATTCACCATCACTATAATGCTTAAACATTCAGAGGCAAATGTCTAAACCATTAAATGATGAACCATTAAGAGCCTGTTAAGAGGTAAACAAACAACCCCTAAGACTATGTTCCATGTTACAACACAAGCTAGTTAGCTATAATTACTCACCTTGGCGCTCGTAGAAACCGTTGGTTACATGCTCCTTAGAGCATTCACATTAGCATCTCCTTTTTTATCTTTATAATTCATAAAAAATCACTACTTTTTCTCTTTCCTATTCAATTAAATTTTAATATTTTTTACCTTTATCACTATTTTTTCTTTCTCCTATTTAATTAAATAATAGTTTTTATACCTTTATCATTATATTTTTCTCTCTCCAATTTACTTTGATGAACAGTTTTTCTCTATATTTACTGGTTTCATCAGTTTCTCTATATCTCTATACTCACAATCATTTTCAACCAATCTATATAATATACAAAACTTACTTACAAATTTTGTAAAGACTCTAATATGAATGCTCTTAATCTTAGTTATTTGATTTGATAGTTGGGCCAGACATGACGCACATGGGCCAAACAGGCCGCACAACTTTTAAAAATAATAATAAAAACTAGAGTAACTGTTCTATTTTAATAGAATCAAAGCATTAGTTTATAAAAAAGAAATTCAAATGATTTAGTTATTTTACAATTTTCTATTATATAGTTTTACAAATGGGTAATCACTCAAAAGAATACAAAGATTATTCGTATAATAAGGTGATTATGTTAGTCATGATTTAAACACGTAAGTGAATGTAAATTTGAACATTTCATTTTCTGTATGTACCTTTTATACCATACGTAAAGTTTCAAAATTTTGTTCCATCATTGTACATGTGGTGGCTTCAAATATGGTAACAAATGCTTGTGGAATAATTTTTTAGATTTTGTTACAATATGGTAACAAATGCTTGTGGGATAAACTTTTAGCTTGTTTCATAATTTTTTAGATTTTGTTACAATATGGTAACCAATGGTAGTAACAATGCTTGTGTAATAAACTTTTAGATTTTTCATACAATTGAATAACCCATCCATAATGAGATAAAGTATAACTATGCCTTTTGGTAGTACATGCACTTGGGCCATTGGTCACATGATAAAGAAAAAAAAAATTATTCAAGTAAAAATATAGAAAGAAGTCAACTTGGATTTTAATTAATACAAATTTGACATGTTAGCCTATAATAATCTCAACTTAGAAAATTGTTACCAACAGTCACAGCTTTTATATCATTTACTTGTAACGGTCCCTACCTAACGAAACTTAACACCGTTAACATTTTGCTGATGTGACATAATGTAACGTCTACAAATTCTTGCCATGTCAAAAAATATTGTCATATCATCATGTCACGCCAGCAAAATGCTAACGGTGCTAGGTTCCGTTAATTGGAGATTGTCACAATTAAATGAAATAAAAATGGGACTTGTGGCAAGGTTGCAAAAGTCACTATGCGCTCTCTGGTCGGTCGACTAGGGAATTAGGAGGACTTGAGGAATACTCAAACATAGTAACTTACAAAAAAAACTTTATTTTTTATAGATTATATACCACATCAAACTATTTACAACTATTATCATAGTATATCAAAATGATAGATGCACCACAATAACACATCCCTAAGACCTACTCGGAGTGTTTCCTTAGGCCAAATCATTGGACATCCTCGGAGTAGCATAAAGTCGCACCGGGACACCTCCTTGGATCGAATGTTCAGCAATTTCAAGGCCTTGTAGGCCGATTTTTGCAACAATGACCGGTTGTAACAATTTCTAAGTTGAGATTATTATATATGAATAGGTCAAAGTTGAATTAATAAATTCAATTTTCCTATATTAAAATACAAAGCATGTTTAGTTACCTCTCCATGCCACTAATGAATAATTTTTAGGTTTTATTTTAGTTCCTTTTTTTCTATCGAATAGTATGTAGGTTCTATTTTAAATAGAATTTTTACATCCAGAGATCTCCTCCTCTTCCTGTTAAATGATGTTGAAGATGCTGATCTCTTATTCTTACTTATCAACAATAACACACAATTTAGCCGATCAAAATCAGCTATATGAAATCAATCAATCAAAATCAGCTTTTCTTAATTTTTTTATTATTTCTTTTTTATTTGGTAGCCGGACGTAGAGGTGCACAAAAAACCCGTACCCAGAACTAGACTCGGAGAAAAAACCCGGAACTGGTTATTTTTGTACTCGGGTATTTTATGCCCGAAACCGAACCCTACCCTACCCGTAGGGTATGGACAGGGTATACATTTTAAGCTCAATACCCGTACCCGATTTATAAAAGAAAAAACTCGAAACCGGTTATTGTTTGTACCCGTACCCGGTTTATAACCGTACCCGAAACAATACCCGGTTTTTTAGTACATATGCCCGATTTTATACCCGGTTTGTGCATATTTAACTCAAGATACGACATTAAGCTCACATTCATATTTGGCCAAACGTTATCCTTTCAGTTCATGGTTTTTCTATGTTGGTTGTTGGACTTAGATGTAATTCTGGCCCAGTGTGTGAAACAAAATTTCAAATCGTAAACTTCTTGATTACTTCGTAGTATCATTAAATCATAAAAAAGACATTTTAAAACAGATTGTTATATTTATGTATCTGACGTTATATAACTGTTCTACCACCAAAAGTTAGTATAAATAGTTGGTGGATGTTTGAATATAAACAAAACACTAAAACCTGTTAAAAGAACTCAAAACACATAAACTCTCTAAAATTGACTTTCAATGCATAACTAGTATCTATATTTTTGTAGGCTTTCAAATTTAAAAATAACTTTAAATAAAATATTAAAGTATGTTTTTAGCTTTTATATTACAAATTTATCTTAGTAAAAAACACTAATTGTATTATAAACCCGAAGAAAAAGTATTAATAACCTGACAACATGGCATTAATGAACTCAAAATCAAGGTATAAGAAAACCCAAAAACAGGGTATTAAAATACCCGATTCTTGAATACCCGGTTCCATACCCTACCCGTAACCAGTACATAGGGTATGAGTTTCTTGGCCAATACCCTACCCGGAACCGGAACCGGAACCGGAACCGTTTCTTGCTATACCCGATTTTTTCGTATTCAAAAATACCTGAAACCGGTTCCATACCCAGAACCGGTTATTAAAAATACCCGGTTTGTGCACCTCTAGGCCCGGACGGCCAGACCGAAATTGTGTTTTCATCCCACTAGTTTATTTTTTTGTTCGGTCCAAGCCCAGCTGTTTAGTATGCAATTGACAGACTTAAGTTTTTTAAGTTCTAACACACATTTTTGTAAAAGAAATTAACTGTTTTGTTCAATACATTCGAAGCTTATATGTTAAATAAATAATACTAGTTTATAAAAATTTAAATGGCATAGTCATTTTACATATTTTTGGATAAGTTATACAAATGGCTAATCACTCACAAGAAACAGATAATTCATATAATGTCATAATCTAAACATGTAAGTAAATGTAAATTTGAACATTTTTTTCTTGGAATGATAAATAAAGATTTCATGTTGGGAATCACTGTTGATATAATCATATAGACGATGCAAAGATTGTCCAGTGAATTGGTTTTGTTATTTAAGTCAAGCTTCTTAAGTCCACATTAGAACCTCTTAACTCTTAGTTGCTCAAATAATATAAAGTTCTATAAATTAATTTTTAACTAACCTGAATAAGAATTAGATAATAAGTATAGTAACACATCGTTGCTTTTTGTATACGAATAAGATTAATTTTTGTGCATGTGGTAGCTTCAAACCCGGTTACAAAAGCTTATGTAGTTACGTGGAATAAACTTTTATATTTTGTTACAACATGGTACAAAAAACTATCAATTTATGGACCATATCCTACAATAATGAGATAAAGTATCAAACTCTTACATCTTTGGCTTGGTGATTTAGTACACAACAAAAATCACTACTCAAAAAAGTTTATCTAACACGAACCTTGTTGGCCTTAAAACCATGGATTCGAACGTTCATAAACACGATAAATACACAATTTCAAACCAAAACTAAAATCAAAACCCAGCAGATCCAACTAAGGATGAGTACGATGCATTTTCATCGTCACGTTTAGGCTTATGTTGTGATGATTTAGCAGATGTCTGTGAGCTATGCATAACAAGCTGACCCGTTTCTATATTGGCTAAACCGCACAATTTTAACTTTTGGCGTTTTGCTTCTGCCACGTCACCTTCCCAGCAACATTCGGATACTATTTCAATTGCGTTTTCTAAATTTTCATCACCGACAATTTCCCCGTTTTGGATAAGAACCAGATAAACTTGTTCAGCACAAGCCTTTCGAATCTGTTAACATAAATAGTTCATTGAAAAACATTTTATTATAATTTCATCATTGAAACAAGGCAGAAGAATGGAAATATTTTAAAAAAGTTTAAAAACTAAAACCAGATACCTTGGGATATCGATGGGTAAGGAAAGAGAGAAGATAAGAGAAAGCTTGGATATTAATTGGATCTGAAATTGAAGCAATGTATCCAAGTATTGCAATTCCAGTATATAACTTTGTAAAGTCCTTTGTTCCTTTCAACTCAGTAGCCAAACACTCCACAACACCTCCAAAAAATATTCCAGTTTGAGCCTGGAAATTGTTATTCAAATAATATTATTTGGATACTAATTAAGTAATTATAGTATTTATGCAAAAAAAAAAAGGGGGGGGGGGGGGATTTTCATAGAGAACTAAACAACTTTTTCCAAATTGTTCGCATTAGATCACTCAGTATTTTTTGTCCCGATTTAGTCACCAAGGAAAATGGTAATCCATAATAATTTACTTGTTTGTTTAACAGGTTAAATCTTGATGTGGTTTTCTTTTAATTTTTTAACAAATCTGGTTACTTGGAATTTTCAATCATTATAAAATAATATTAAAAGTTAGAACCCACATTTCTTCCAAAAAAAAAATTTAGAAACCATATTTGTTTGAAATTCATGTGAGTGTATGTAAGAATATAAAATAAAATTTTAAAATTAATAAATATATATTAATTACATCATTGCGCATTTAGAAAAAAAGGAAAACGAAATGTCGAGTCAACACTTTAATCTGTAAAGTATGTAGGATTAGGATATTCCCTAAAAGTTGAGTGACTAAATTAAGACAAGGAAATTTCTAGTGAGATAACTGAAACAGTTTGGAAAGTTGGTTACATTTATATAAAGTTTCCTCAAAAAAATATACTAAAATTTAAGTGAACTAACCTCCATGTGTAATAAGATGCTTTTACTGAAGAGAATATCAGTAGTCTGAAAAAACACCACGTGATTACAAGATTATAATTAAAATTGTGTGCTGATTTATAAAAAATCAAAAAGATTATAAAACAGTCATACCTTCAAGGTGGGAATTATAACTCTGTCACGTCTTTTATACTTCTGAAGAACCCAAAGTATATCATTTGATATAGTCAACTCTCTGGAGTTCATTTGACTTTCATCTTTGACTTTATTAGCTTGAACATAATCTAACAAAGCACCAATTGCAGCTTTTTTTAAAGAATCTTCTAATCCACCAATGGAAATTACTAATCCAGACATTACATATTTACTGTAACAATCAAACTGAAGCAGTTGAATGAATCGAGGAAAAGAACAACTGGGTACCTGCAGGGAAATATACAGCAATAAGCAGGTCATGTGGATTGAATAACTGGTCAAACATGTCAGAACGGGACGATTAGACCCAAAAGCTTGTTAGGTCAAAATTTTCATAAAAAGAAGCGGGTCAAATATTTTCGGGATTTTTTGGTACTTTTGACCCGTTAGATATAAAACATACCCTGAATCTACACATTCATATAAGAAAGAGTAAAGCGTCAGTTTCGTCCCTGTGGTTTGGTCGTTTTTGTCATTTCAATCTAAAAGTTTAAATCTCATTACTTTGTCCTCATGGTTTGTATTCAGAGTTAAGTTTTTTTTGTCCCTGTGGTTTACTTAAAATTGCCATTTTCGTCCCTAAGGTTTTCATTTTGTTTCCGCTTTAGTCCAATGAATAAGTGAATTGTGTTAAGGTATTGGATTGAAATGGCAAGAAAACAAAAACCACAGGGACGAAAATGGCAAGAAAATAAAAGCACAGGGACAAAAATGGCAAGATTTCAAATTTTGGATGAAAATGACAATTTAAGTAAACCACAGGGACCAAAGAAGAAATTAACTCTTATTTCGATGTGTATAATACTACATATACATAATTTGAAGAATTATATATATATTTTCCAATCCGATTAATCCTACTAATCCCGATTAATTGCCAGTGACTACCCAGCCACCTGATTAGCAGCGTCTGGTGATTTTTACAACACTGATCTGAAAATAATAAAATGTTGAATTTTGCAGGAACACCCGGGAATCAGCAAATCTGAAAGAAAAAAACTATGCAGATTAATGGATTGCAGAAAATTATCAGCAGATGCATGCACGCACGCGATCCAAAACGAAAGACTCCCGTTACGGGTCGTGGTTCAAATCCTTTTCTTTGAGCAGATGCGGGTCAGCACAACGGGAAGCTCAAGATCCGCCACCACAAACACCGAAGAAGAATGGGATTCGATACCAACAAGTGAAGAATTGAAGACATTAAAAGGCGAATTAGCTTGTTTAAAGATAAATGAAGGTGGAAAGAGTATTCAAAAGTCAAAGGGTATGAATGTTATGTCATCAAGAATATTATCAAGATTGTTTTCTGGTAAAGATAAGGATAGTGATAATGAGAGTTCAGATACATCTGAGAGCCCGTGTTCTACAAACGCGCGTGAAACAAAGTCCAATACGCCTTCCAGAAGCAGGCGACATTCGACATCTTAATGTGTTTAAGTTTGTAGAATTTTAGAATGTAGCCAAGGTTTTTTTAAATTGATGTTGGTTTGTGAGACATATGTTCAAGTTTTATAACCATTATTGATTTTTAAGCAGTTATATACTGATTACATCTGTTGATTTAACAATTAAGAGACTACATCTGAATCGATAAAAACCAGTGGTTCTTTGATTACACCTCTTAATAATCATTACATCTGTTGATTTAACAATTAAGAGACTACATCTGAATCGATAAAAACAGTGGTTCTTTGATTACACCTCTTAATAATCATTACCTCTTGATTTAACAATTAAGAGACTACATCTGAATCGATAAAAACTAGTGGTTCTTTGATTACACCTCTTAATAATCCAGACAACCGCTTAGTGTCAAACTAGTTGAAGTTGTGACATTTTGTTAATTTAAACCATTGAAATCCTTTCAAACCAAACCAAAAATATTGGTTTAGGGGTAACGGTTCAACGATAATTTACGGTTTGAAAATTTGGTTTAGCGGTTCGATTGGCTGTTTATGTTGTGAAATCAGTCGTGTAGCGGTACCTTTTGAGTTTGTATACTTCATTTTTTTTAATTGGGTTTTTTATTATAGTAACCTTAATTTTCACTTATTTGTCGAGAATACTCCTAACTGAGAAAGTGTTTATTAACACTTTCAACTTATTTTTCACTGGCACTCCCAACCAAAGAATAAGTTATTGCAAAACTAAAATATAAACTCATTTCAATTAATTCTGCTAATGAAAAGTAAGTTGGAAGTTTTAATAAACATTTTCTTTGATTGGTACTATTCCCGATCAATAAGTTAAAGTTGATGTTATTATAATCCAATAACCTTACAAATTTGAATATATTGTTATCTATGTTTGATAATTGTGAATATATTTTAACGAGATTTAACCATTTGATCAGAGTTTAGTAACCGTTAATGCAAGTTGATAATGTTAAAAAAGAAATGCTCAAATAGCCAAATCACACGTTTTATATGATTAGCATGTTCAACCGACCAATCAACCTAACCAATTTAGTTTACAAGATCCAAAAAATCTGTCAGAACTTGTTGAATTATACATGAATCCCTTTATCCTAGCTTCTGTGTTTGATCTTAATTTACTTATTTTAAATAAAACAAATGACACGTCCAGTCGTGAGTCGTACACACATGTACATATATTATTAAAAAACAAACTTTTTTTGAATATGTCTTTACTTATTACTATCTACACAAAATAGATTTACGAATAGTGTCCAGTTACTACTCAATCTACGTTACGTACCACCAGTGATGCATCATTTAGTGCATATTAAGTACATGGTACAACAAGCATTGCATGTTGTGGATTCCACTATTCCTTATGTGAGTCACTTTTTTCTCGGTTTTTCATTTCATAGATCTGAATATATAGCACGACTCCGTTTCTAATTGCTCGTTGAGTTTTGGCGTTGTCTTCACCCCCATTTTGCGCCTCTAATGAGGCCAACCAGCATGCTCCATTGGTCTGCTCCTTTGTGCATTGTATGCGTTCATGAGCAGACCCCAATATTGTCGTTTGGTTATCTCCTTTTGTACCGCTATTGGAGTGACCCTTTGAACATGACTTCTGGTTAGTTAGTTTCAGATGAGAACTTTTACATCTGAAATAGAACACAGTTTGCTGGGGTGATTTTGTGATGAATGAAACAAACAAATGTGTGCATAGGTTGCCATAAGATCTCCAATTCCAATTTAGATGTAAACTAAAATCTTACTTATGGTTATTGCTTTTAATAAAAAATTGTAATTTAAGCTGCATCACCAAACTGATTTCTACACAACAAAGATTTAACAAGCAAAGAACGTGTTTTATGCCTTCGATGCGTATCTTACGGCAATTTGTTATCTCAATTATATATATACCAAGGTTGTAAACTCTGCTAGACACTACTCGGGCGGTGTAGTACCACACATGAATTAGTTGACATTAATCGAAACTAGGCGAATTGTAAATTTATACGTAATGTTTTAAATATATATATATATATATATATATATTAGTGTATATATACAAAATTTAAATAAGAATTATAAAAATAACTATATATTTACGAGGGGATGGTTCATGAGATAACCACTTTTTATTTGAGAACCAAAAAACCACACTTAAGTAAACTTCAAACATTTTTCATTTCTTCATACATTATTATTTTTTAAAACGGTTTGCGCCATTAGATCACAAATTTTACCCAACGAGTATAATGAAGTCGTATCAAAAAAATAAAAAAATTTATGTTGTAACGACATGTAGTATATTTTTGTTTTAATTAGTACTTGTAATATACATAAAAAAAACACTTATAGGAAATGCGTAAGGTAACTCAAAGTACTAAAATATATGAATTATCATCATACTACATTAATAGTACACATATGTAGTATACATAAAAAGATTAAAAAAATAAAGAAAATTCTAAATAAATCTTTTCTAAAAACGCAAATATAAATTTAAAGAAGTATAATTTGTAAATTCTCATTATATTGCATATATATAGTAAAAATTTTTATAAATTATTATCATGCTGCATATATGTAGTATTAAAACTTTACGACACAAATTTTTTTTTCCTTTTTAGTATTTTTTAGTATGACTTCATTATACTTGTTTGAAAGAGGATAAAATTTGTGATTCAGTGGTGCAATTCGTTTTAAAAAATAATAACATATAAAGAAATGAGAAATGTTTGAAATTCATTAAGTTTTGGTTTTTTGATTCTTAAATAAAAAAGTTGCTCTCTCATGATCTTTCCCCTTGGATACTAATCCATAACGTTATATCCATCATGCTCATTTATATATTGCATGTGTGCACATACTAGCCTTGGAACAACTGAATGGTAACATGTAGTTAACATGTTTTGAGTCGGAGTTATAAATTATTATTCTCATCACATTCTTGCTATGTATTTTCTCAATTTAAAGACATCATTTTGTTACTAAAAATCATAATCTTATTGGGGTTCTATGATAATAAGTTAGCAGATCAAGATCCGTGCTTCAAATGGATAAACCTTAAGCTTTTCTAGTACTGTAGTTGTGATGATGGGACTGTATGTCTTCTTGAATCCCTTACACTTTCATACTTTTTTTTTTAAACCTTCACATGAGTCTCTTAATTGATTTGGATAAGGGCCCCAAATTTTCACTTTTGCTTTCGGCCTCCAACAGAGGCGGATGTATTAAGGCTTCAGGGGTATCCATGGATACCTCTCAACTGATCCCGCGTAGTGTAAAAAAATTACAAAATTACGTTTTATATATACGGATACCCCTGACCAAAAATTGGAATACCCCTCAAATTTTTTCATATACCCAACACCTTACACCTCACCTTAAACTCTTATTAAAATCCTAAAATTTTATAAAAACACACATGGTATTTTTGAAATAAGTAAAAGTGAAAACTATTTGCCTTATTTTGTAAAAGCTCTAAAATGAAAGGGGTTGATTTGAAAAAAATCTAATAATGATTAAAATTGTTGATTGTGTGACCTGAAGCAAAAAAATAAAAAAGAAGCAAAATAGAAAGAAAATTAAAGGGGCCAAGTGGCAAGGAACACAAGCATAAAAAAAAAAAAACAAATTCGCAACTTAGTGACTCACTAAGGGGCTGCTGTGATGTAGGGGGGCTAAGAATCGGTTATTCCATTCAATTAGGTAAGCTTCTTTCTCTATTTATTTTCATCATTGTTGCGTATGAACTATGAAGATTGGATTTCGGTATAGGGTTTTTGAATGATGAAATTGAGTAAAAATTTGGGTGTTAATATAGTTCTAAACTTGCATTAGATTGTTGATGGTATAATGTGATTAAGTGAAAATGAAACCACAATATAAGAAACATATTCTTATTGGAAGCTATTTCAAAAGAAAATTTCATGAAGGTGAATGAGAATGAGAATGATGACATTCATAATGAGAATGATGACATTGATGATATTGGTCAAAGTATTCATTCGAGTTCAGATACTTCAAGACCAAATGGTCCAAATTCAGTTAACTTTGATCTTCCCCCGGACCCCTCGGATAGGTCACCTATTGCTAGTTATCACCCAAATCAAGTAGATGAAGTAAGAAGACAAATTTACGCAATCAAATGAGTGAAACTAGCAATGGTTTTGCCGGTTGCAACCGCAACCATTGAAAGATGTTTTTCTAAATTTAAACTTACTAAGACAGATATACGCAATCGAATGAGTGAGGATTATTTGAACGGTGCTCTACTTTGTGCGGTCGAAAGAGATAAATTTAGTAAAGTAACGGAAGAAGATGTAATGGCTTGACTTCAAGCGATGAAATACCGAATAGAAGAGATCTATTAGGTATTCTTTTGAACTTTATCAATTAGTGTTTTTTTATCAATTGTTTTTTTTATTAACTTGAATGTACGAGGATAGTATATTTTTTTTGGACACCCCTAAACCAAAGTTATAGATCCGCCACTCGCCTCCAATATAGTTGAGCCTATCTGAGCGTGATGAACAGATGTAACAATGGATATGCATCGTGGTAAACCATGACAACAAATCTACAAGTCATAAAATCCTAAAACATTAGTCAAACCGGCCACACTGAAAACCAAATATAGAACACTTAATTTAAACTGAATATAATTTACAAGCTAGTTAAATAGGATAGGGTACAACACCCAGGTGTGAGCCAAGGACTTGGAACATACTTACTGGGTGCTAATCGTGCATATTAACTTCTAGAACAGCATATCTGCTATTGCGTGCAGTCCTATGTACTAAAAATACGAAATCAACTACTAAACTTAACATTTATTTTACATAATCTTCTGGCAACTAAACTTATTTCATTACTTGACGAACTAACATGTTTTTTAAGGACTTTGGTGTTCCCTAAAATAAGCACGCCATTCCTCAATAAATGGCATGTCACTTGGATCCATGTTTGGAATATCCCAACTTGGAAGGGTTTCGATTATTTGTCTAGTCTTACCTAGAAGTTGGGCTGCATCCTTGACACTCTCCTCCCTTTCCTCAATCTCAGTAGTGTGACATTTCATTGTTATGACTTGTGGTAAGTTTGTAAGACAAGCAGCTATTACGTCAGCGATCATTGATGTTAAGCTATCAAAGAGTTCCTGTTGGCTAACCTCATGCTCACTGTTTGTGCAACAGGTAAGCAGTTGCTTGTTGGCTATACGAGACATTGAGTAGGCACAAATAGACTTATGTATCAAATCATCATTTTCGCCACTTGCAGGATCACCGGTAATCTTGTCCTTCATCGTACGAACTATTTTGTTAGCTGTATCCTCAAACCATTCAATTATTTGTCCAGCTGTACGCATATGAAAAGAAGGGTCTTGCAGCTTGTTTTCTAACCAACTGTGGTATACATCAACTTCTTGCCATAGAGTTTCAGCAGCCTTTTGAGTTCTTACAAAGTCATAGCTAACATTGAGGTTTTCTTCCACAATTGCGACATATTCTAGACCTCCCCTCACACAATTCAATAACTCTTTAACTTCATACTTTTCGATGTTAGGAAGGGAAACGGCTATCGTTGTTAAGGTTACCACCGACAATCTCCAACATTCTCGATAATATTGTACTTCTGATGTAGAAGGTACATGATTGGGATCTATCTGATCAAACTTTTTAACTCCATGAAAATCCCAAGTAGATTTTCTTTGAATCAGCTCTATGAATTTGGGTTGGCTTTTTTCACCGTTTTGGATCAGCTGTAACAAAGATTTTGTAAGGACTTTTAGTTTTCTGTTCGAAAGCCTTTCATTTTTAAGTAGCGAAAAAACCTGGGAAATCTCATCTGCCAGGTCATTATGTAAAGTATGTACTGCAAAGAAGTCCTTTAACCGCCACTTTAAAAGACGGAAACAATACAGCACACATAGAAAAAAGAAAAACGGGACCAGGGCTATTATCTTGCATACCACCACAACTCCTTTCTGAAAGGCTATACAAATGCTCAGAACTAGCCTTTTCAAAGTCTCGATGACCATTTCAATGTTGTAAAATCGGAGTCTTATACTAGCATGTTTCCAATCATATAACTTGCGAGTCCAGTAGCTTTCAAGTTCAAAGACCTTAATATAATCTAATATCATCTTCAAGGACATAACTTCAAGCCTTGTAAAGGGTGCAAAACATCTACTCAATGGCACAATTGTTCCAATCACAACCCCAATAAATTGTACAATGACAATTAATATCATGGACCAACTATAATCTGAATCATAGTCCTTAGCCAATATAGCTTCAATAGTCCAAGACATTGTAAGAATGTGTAAGACTGTCACAAATACACATATTGCCCCTGCAACAGATGTTGTGGGAAAGAAAGCCGTAAAAACGAGCTGGGAGCTACCAGTTCGTGCCATAATCCAATGCTTTCTCACATGATTACGTAGCTTCTCAAATGTTGATACTTGTCCTTGTGGTGGTTGATCTTCTTGTAAAGCTTTATAATGGCGTTTTTGGTATTCTGACTCTATAGCCTTTTTGGATTGCACAACCGCTAAAGACGAACACACACATATTACCAACAACACAAGTAACAAAGTTACATAAATGATGTGTAATGTGGTGTAGTTTCTAATACTCGCGGCCATGGGGATTGATTTAACATGACGTCTAGGTGAAACAAGCTCTGTAATACGGTGATCTTGGTTATACGTTTGTATGGAAACAACTCCCGTTTGTATTTGAATGCAAACATTCACAACCAAAGTGATTACAAGAACACACAACGCCGCGATGTTTGACAGAAGGTCATTGTCGTCCATGGTTGCTAAACAAGGCAATAAATTAGCCATCATGGTGCACATAAACGCCATGCTTCCGAGCTTGGCCACTTGATCCACCGTACCCGGCATCGAGCCAGTTAGATCCACAGGTAACTTCATTGCAACAGATATTATAGTGAGAAAAGCTGAATTAATTCTAAAATACTTACACGGAAACCACAACTTTTTGCTACGAAAACCATGTACTAAATCAGCCACCATAGCAAGGATGCAAACTAGAGATGCTACCGCGATGTAGAACCCAATCCATAACATAGGTGCGCTGAAATGGTTTTCGAGTTCTGATCGGTATATGAACTTTAGGTAACTCGACAATGAATCTAAAATATTTTTAGGAATATTGTAGGCTCGGAGTTCATTCAAAAGTTTAAGATACTCATTTGTTGAGTTGTTAGCCATAACTCCTAGGGAAGAAAAGAAACTGATGTTTTGATTTGATGCAGATTGAGCTTGGGGTTGAATTATGTGTTGAGAAAGATTCAACTGGTGAAAAACCTCTTCATAAGTGAAGTTATTCAAGAAGAAATATGCAAGGATTTACAGACGGCGAAAAAATTATTAGAAAACATGAATCATGTTCGATCTTAAAGTTGTTGTATGAATAAAGATGAAAAAACTACAACCAATACAATAATTCTGCAAAACCACTATTAGTGTGAGTTGATAAAGAGATGGGTCACCCAAACTTTATTTGCAATTATTGTGGAAACAGTAGGGAAACGTATCCCACACATGATAAAGCGGTCAATAAGTGGACTCCATATGATTCATTTTGTTATTGGTGTTTTTATTCAATCCATCTAAAAAAATCGATTAACTTGAATGATTGTGAAGAGTAACTTAGTTTTGGTGTACGAATAAGATATATAAAATTAAACGTTAGAGTTACGAAACCCGTTAAATTTTAAAAGAAAAACTTGAAAAGGTAAAAATATAAAATGGGTAAATTATAAAACATTAGAGGCCAAACCGTTTATAAAAAAAAATTTAAAATAAATTGTACGTTATTATTTAAAAACAAACTATGAGTGTACGGGGGTATAGTCCTATATATACACCTCCTATAGCTTAAAAAAATCTTACACCTCACCAAATTTAGGGGAAAATAAGACAAAGCCGCGTATTAGCCTCATATATATTGACATGTACGAGGCGTACATGTGGAGGCTGGGCTGTAGAAATATGAATTTCGGGTGAAAAAAATCCGAAGCCTATTTATTTATAGCATTTATCACTTATGATTTGTTAAAAATTAATTTAGTTTAAACGTATTTACATTAGCTTCTACATCTTCCCCGCACCAAACTTATTTATTGGGGAACATAAAAAACACACTGTTCAACATTATGTTTCCATCCCTCATATTTTTAGGGGGAAACCCTCATTTTTGGGGGTAGTGCTTGAATCCTCATATTGGTTTTTAATGTTTTTATTAATGGTTGTGAGTGGACCGAACAGAAAAGGTAATGAAAAGTTGGATAAAGCAGTAAAACAGCTTGGTTTCACTCGATGCAAAAAGGATCAAGCGATGTATACTCGGTCTCATGAAAGAAATATGTTGATCGTTGGTGTCTATGTAGACGATATTGTGGTTACGGATGCAAGCCAAGATGAGATGGAAAGATTTAAGAAACAAATGATGAATAAATTTGATTTCATGAGTGATTTGGGGATACTCTGAGATTATCTTGACCATGAGGTTAGTAAAAAATCATGGGTGCTTGAGTTGAAATAGTCGGGATATGATCTATGCCCGATTGCAACTCATCTAATATCCTCTGGAGTCACGGGTTCATCCAAACCAAAGGAATGAAGAGGAACAAGTGGATGTTACCGAGTATATATCGTCGATTGATACGGTGTATTTTTGGAATCTTTAGCTTACTCGAACAAATTTTGTTTTTTGGGTTAACGCGGAAGATGCTAAATTCACTATTAATGTCAAACAAATTACAAAGTTATCTTAGAAAACATGTGATTTATTTTCTAACTTTTGTGAACTTTTCCATTTCATTACAACTAGAATAATAGACCCGCGCGCTGCTGCGGTATACGTATACCTAAAGAAGATCTCAAAAACTGAAAGATTTTAGTTGGTATAGTACAATGCAAGCAAAGAAGAATAGAAGACACATAGAAATTACTCGATTCATTGGGTAAACCAATTTACAAATATACAGTGGACTTAATAACATCTTGACAACTACAAAATTGACCTACTACATACTTGAACATTAACTCACTAATCATCATGCATAATCTACCTACTTTGTCAAAAAAAAAAAAATTATTAAAGTATATAAGTATAAATTTTAGAATACATTGTAATAACGAATACCATCTAATCCATAGATTCAATAGTTAGAGAACATTATGTAACCATTACCTGTACGTCTTGAAATATCCCAATCCTTTAATGAGACGTTCCCATGTTCGTTTTGTTTTTGGATGATAGATTGGTCAAACTTTCCCAAAGGTTAGAAAGAGAGTGTCCTTCCTTCATATTTGATATGTTTCCTAAGTTCTAATGATTTGGTATAACCTTAAAATGCATACCATATCTGTTTAGATCTTCTAGATTTTCTAAATCTTGGTATGTCATGCTCCTACTTGATTCTTTACTGTGCATCTATAAAGACACACTCTAATTGATTTAGAAATAAAACATTATCAAAGATATTAAATATCCCGGTAACCATAGTTAGCAAAAAGTAAATAGTTATATTTGGTCAATTGATAACCAATGATTGAATTTTAGACAATACAACCTTCTTGAATTTGCTAGAGACCATGTTGCACTTTTATTGTCGTATATATTCACCTGCAACATTCAAATCAAGAACCACTTCATACAACACAATCCCACCAAAGAATACAAACTTTTTATGAATAAAGCATAATGAACTACTTCATATGTCACAGAATCCACACAAAAAGATACCATAAGGAAAGTTTGTAGTCAGCTTAGAGGTAAAGTCAAGTTTTAATCAATGAGGAAAATTCACCTCAAGTTAGTGATAGCTTGCAATCATCACAAACATGTAACTTGGATAAAATCTGTACGTGACTTTTTATGTAATTCAGATCATGTTCTACACTACCCCTACAAAATAGCAAACATGACCCATGAACTAAACTTGCTACTTCAACTCTCTAATAACAACAATCTCTTAAGAAAGATATGATCCCAAAATCAAGTTCATTAAAGAGTTTAAAATATCATAGATGCAAAAGGATTATGTTGTGATTATAAATCCAGTTTTGTAGGGAAAATGGGTTACCATTGTGATCACTCTCGAGAAGCAAGATTAATGAGATCAGACGCAGCCTATTTATGTTTATCGTGTGATCGTATTGTGGCTGATGTCTTCGTTCACATTTCCTTTCCTTCAAAAAGATTTAATAGTTAAATTGACATTCCTTTTGTTTCGCCAAATTTAGCAAGAAATCATATAAGTTGGAGAGACATTGAAATATGTACCTGATAACAAAATAATATATATAAAACGCAAGTCTTTTAGTGATACCTTAGGGTCGTTTGGGAGATGAGAATATTCTCAATTCATAGTTTCATACCAATAATGATATTGAGTAATAGAATAGCATACTAAATACCAAAATTGAGAGAGCACTTCAGCCTCACCTTAAAATTAATGAACTGGTGATTTTAAATAGCGTTAGATGTTATAGCTGGCTATTCATATCATAATTTATACATCCCAACACTAATAATTGTATAAATTTAAAGTGAAAAATCAACACATCATATTTGCATTTGCTTCAACCCTTTTCAGACCGTAGCACCTACCCAAAGGGGTGACAACCTATGCAAAACAGATTTAGTAAAATAATACCCAAATGCTAAATCAATGTAAAGAAATTAAGTTCCAACAGACTATCTAATTCCGGATGAAAGTATGCAATACTTGAGCTGATTATCATCAAGTCATCTATCAAACATACTTTTTAACGACTCATACATTCATCTTTCAAACATACGTTTTTAACAAACTGATACATAAATTGAATAATTATATGGTGAGTCCATCTAAAAAGTGAAAACGTAGCAAACATACATAGAATGACATTCAGAGAAGTCATAAATCACACCTAAATGTATAAATATACCGTGAATTAATAGAGTCGTATCACTTGAAGCTTTGTGGTTCCTGTTGATCTTCTTCTTAAACTTCTCAGAATCAGCTTCAAATCCGGTTGGTTATGGATGAGGGCTCAGGTCTAGACGGCATTCATCTTCTAAATTATCTGAATCATAAAATTAAATTAAAGGATACAGAAACAGAATTGGGGTTAAAATTAGGGCTACGATTGATTTATACCCAAACACTAATCGAGAGAATAACTTACAAACAGAAGTCGTTGATGCCTTCAATTGAAGGATGCTTCATGAAGACGTAATCATTGATGGACCAAAAAATGGCTGTCGTCTTTCTATCTCTCTCAGTGTGACTGTGAAGGCTTGAATGATAAAGCAAAATTGGAGAAGTCGTCTTCCTATTTAAAGTGAAGACGAACACGCTGATGAACGATGGTCGCGTTTGCCACATATCGTCGCCATGGTTGCTCTAAAATTGATGCCGCGTTGGCGACATCGTAGTGGTCTTCAGGAGTTGTTCGAACCCTATTATACTATGGCCGCCATACAACGACGGTCTCCCTGCACCGGCCACATAAGGTACATCTCCATCGCAGCCATCGTCGCCACCATCCTACAACCACCACCGGTGGTAGAGAGTGACCTGTGACTGAGAGAGAGAACAGTGGTAGAGAGAATGAGAGAACGGTAGATGATAATAAAGAGAGACTCTCTCTCTCTCTTAAATGCAACACACATAAAAACACAGGTCTATATAGGTCTATATCTATAGATGTATGTATATGTAATGCATAACTACTTGTATCATGTGCATATAGATTTGTAAATTTTCAACAGTAAAAATGTGAGGGGACTAAACTTTCCCGTTTAACTATATATTAATTAGGGCTTTATTGTCATTTTGGTTGAATTTATAATTTGGGCTGAACTAAATAAACTAATTAGGGGTGATTTTGCTTGCTCTTTATTTTTAGGGCTAATTTTGTTTGTTCTTTGTTGGGGCTGATTTTGCTTGTTCATTATTAGATTTAGGTTTGATTTTGCCTTTTTTTTTTAATTAATTAGGGTTGGATTTGCTTGTTCTTTGATTATTTGGGACTGGATTTAATTGCTCTTTGATTATTTTTGGGTGGTTGTCTTTTTTTTGGGGGGTAATTTTGAACTTGATTACATGAATCCGTATGGTCGAAAAGGTTAAAAACTCTAGTCCTCTGATTTTACTCACCAAAGACATCCGGAAAGGACGGTTATGATTTCATTGAACTCGTCGCGAGAATCAATCACGGTATCTTCGTTTGTTGATTCGGCTGGAGTCCTTGAAACCGATGAGGATTTGTTCTGACGAATACAATCTTGATCGATCTCCTCAAACCTCGATATCAATTAAAGGCACATGATGAATTATTAAGAACACACGATAGATGGGATAACTTCAAATATTATTGAATCAAGAAAAATAACTCAAAATGTGACATTTTTGAAAATCCGGCAAGCTATCCGGTAATCGTTCCGACGTATAATATATTTAATACGAAATATATAAATACGTGGAAAATATATTTAAATGGGTACATATAAATATATGTGTGTATATATATATATATATATAGGGGATGAATAATTACGAAACCCACCTGAGTTGAGAAAACTCATGAAACTCACTTTTTGTAACATATGTAACAAAGACTTTTTTTGAAATTTTAGTTTTTATAACTTTATATTTTTTATATAAACCATACCTTAAAATCTAAGACTTTTGGTGAAGAAATTATAAAAAAACGCCGAGTAGTTTTTTTTTTTTTTTTTTTTTTTGTAAATATGTTACAAATTTCAAAGAATTGTAACATGTGTAAAAAAACATGAAAATTGCTTAAATTTAAAAAAAAAACGACATTTTTTTTTAATTTTGGGGTATTTAAAAAAAATACTCGGCACTTTTTTTTTATAAAAAGTGAAACTTTAAAAAAAAATATAATCATTTTTTAACTTAGAGTTTCCGAGCGTTATTTAG
This sequence comes from Stevia rebaudiana, assembly GCA_009936405.2. NCBI lineage: Eukaryota > Viridiplantae > Streptophyta > Magnoliopsida > Asterales > Asteraceae > Stevia > Stevia rebaudiana. The sequence goes on along the minus strand of WOUH02000028.1, from coordinate 8,439,462 downwards.
AGTTTAGCGGGTTTTTCAACTCGAGAAGGTTTTTATACTATATTTACCCTATCCTATGAAAACCCTCTCAAGTTGAGAAACCTCGAAAACTCTAAATAATTCTCGAAACTCTAAGTTAAAAAAATGATTAATTTTTTTTAAATGCATGCTCATTTTTAAATTCAATTTCGTCACAATTTATTAAAAAAAAGCGCCGATTACTTTTTTTAAAAAAATACCCCTAAAATAAAATAAAAATACTCCTGTTTCTTTAAATTTCAGCGAAAATTTTTTGTTACATATGTTACAATATCTGAAAATTGTAAAAAATATTTAAAATGAAACTACTCGGTGCTTTTTTATTATTTTTTCACCAAAAGTTTTAGATTTTAATATATAATTTATATAAAAATATTAAGTTGTAAAAATTATAATTAAAAAAAAGTCATTGTTACATATGTTACAAAAAGTGGGTTTCGGGGCTTTTTTCAACTCGAGAGGTTTTCATATTGTCCATCTCGTGTGTATATAGAAGTGTTTAAATAACAAAATAATTATAACAAAGAATTTGTAAATTAAATCTCAAACATATATAAGTAATTATATTAATTACAAAATTACAAAAGTATTAAACAAATAGTAAATTTATGGTTATATTTTGCTTAAAACAAGTGCAAGAATGTTTCACAATTACAAAATCATGAGTTATGTGGTTAAGTAGTGAAACATAAACTTCACGGGGGGCTAAAACTAACAAAACAAAAATTCGAATCTTATAAAAGAGGTGCTAGGTCAGATTTAAAAAAGACTAGAAACTGAGGGATCAAATTGTAATTGTTTGAAAACAAACTGTCGTGATCCGTATACCATTTGGATCCCTCTTCCTTACCCAAGAACCGACCCGCGATCAACTTAACGGGGATTTCACCCCACGATCACCAAGGAATCATTAATTTGCTATTTCGTAACAGGAGTCGTAAGTAATGAGTGAATCATAGCTGCGGTTTCAACTTGAATGTTACTCGAATGTTAAAAAGACTGTCTCGAACCCATAATTGTATAAAAACCAGCGGATCTTTACTTGTTTTTGGTTTCGAAACGCGAAAACATAAAAAAAACACACGCACAATCACCCAGTCTATCGGATCATGTTGTGGTTAAAGGTTGTTAAACCTAGAAAAGAATGATACTTGCCAATACTACTTTTTGTATTTGTATTTATGTTTTGCATATTTTGTAAATCTGCTTAAACATATAAATATATGAACTGCCTGATTTCCTTTAAACATAATAAACTGCTTTTTAATAATGATCTTTGTAACA
>WOUH02000028.1:8419431-8438060 GCA_009936405.2 Stevia rebaudiana | reverse complement strand
GTGGGGTTGCCAAGATCATATATGCAGAATTTTAAGGGATTTGGTGGGTTGCCGGCCTATATATATAAAAAAAAATTGTCGAAATCACGAAATTTACACTACGCGCGAAAAAAACTGGGGTTGCCCGGGCTACCCCAGGCACCCCACTGGCTGCGCCCCTGACGCCAAATCGGCTGGGTTGGTTGAGTCATGCACACCAACCAAAACGGTTTGGTGGTTTGATCCGGCTTTCTTTTGTATTTTGTTTTTTAAATCGTTGGCTAGATAAAAGATGTTCTAAAATAATAAAGTTGGTTTATGAATATAGCATGATGATCAAATGAAAACCATTAAACTTTATGAAAATCATGAAAACCACTATAAACCACGTTTTACTCAAATGTAACTTGTATATTACATGTATGTATATCGTATTATTTACATATATGTATATACGCGGTGATAATGGTTTCCTTGGTTTTCACTAAATATTGGTTTTCAAAAGAACCCACCCATATGAATATAATACATCTAATATAGGTGCACATATTTAAAGACATAACAAATGTTAAAAGGTTGGTTTGGTTTAGTAGTTTCAAGTTCCAAACTGTTAAACGTCAACATTTTGTTAATTACCAAAGAAATAGTTACAAAAAACAAATTATATGTGTCAATATAGATCAAATTTTTAATTAATTTCTTGCCAGATATTAAGCAATGGAAAATACAAGAGTGTGTATCACCGAACAACTGTGAACAAAGACAAGACAAGAATGTCATGGCCAATGTTTTTGGAGCCACCACCCGAGTTTGAAGTTGGACCAATTCCTATACTCATCAATCAAGACAATCCACCAAAGTACAAGACCAAAAAGTATAAGGATTATGTCTATTGCAAGCTCAACAAGCTTCCACAATAAACATGTCATCCCAATTAGAAAATAAAACTTACACACACGTGACATGTGTCACGTGTGTGCATAAGCACGCGTGGGCGTCTGTGTATTTGTAGATCATTTTACTTGAATGTTGGTTTGTAATAACTAAAACGCGATCATATGATCGAGACGTATGTTTTAAGTTGTTTTTGTTATAATTGAAGTTCGGTTTTCATATCCTTATGCATTGTTCGAAGAACTAAAGACACTTGTTCAACTTGCTCTTTGGTAGAACAAGACGAAAGAAGAACGCGTGCGGTTCCTCCATCTGGATAACATCCATCACTGATCATTTCCTCAAAGATTTGTAAACATCGCGTGTACTGTTTCTTTCTAGAATATGCTCCGAGACGCGATGTCCACGTCACCACATCTTTTTGCAAATTCTTAGCGGGCAAAAGTTCGAATATTTTTTCCATTTGTTCAAGATAGCCTGCGCGTCCATACATATTGATCAAAATGTTGTAAGTGCTGATATCGGGTGCGTATGGTCGGTTTTCCATAACTGCTAAAACTTCTTCCATCTTTTTGAAATGACCCATTCGCCCATACATGTTTAGCATTGTATTGAGCACGAATGTATCTGGTTCGAGCCCCGATTTGTGCATTTTGGTCACTATTTCTTCACATTTTGATATGTTACCGGCTTTTGAGTAGGCTGATAGAAGGACCATATGTGACTTCATAGTTGGTTCAATTCCTAACCGCTTCATTTCTTCGAATACTAACCGAGCATCTAAACCAAAAACACAACCGGGAATAAGTTTATATTATTATCGGCAAATATGTTTAATAGTTAATTACATAGATGGTCCCTATGGTTTGAAAAAGTAACATGTTTTGGTACTATTAAATAAAAAGTAAGTTCAGGGTTTGTGATCTTAAAAAGTAAGTTTAGATTATTATCGGCAAACATGTTTAACAGTTAAATTAAAGCCAACTTTCGTTAAATTAGGGTAAAGTGGCCAAACTTCCCTTTGAATTTTCAAGTCAAAGGGTATTTTGGTCATTTACCCTAATGCGACGAAAAAGTTAACGGAAGTTAGCTTCATTACCCAAACCCGTTAATTACATAGACGGTCCCTATGGTTTGAAAAAGTATCAGGTTTTGGTACTGAGAAAAAAAAGTTTGGGGTTTGTGATTTTAAATCTTGTAACGAGTTTTGATATGAAAGCTAACTTAGGTTATATTAGTGTAAATTGCCCAAACCTCCCAAAGTCAAAGGGTATTTTGGTCACTTTACCCAAATGTAACAGAAAAGTTAACGGAAGTTAGCTTCAATACCCAAACTAGTTACAAGATTTAAAATCATAGACTCCATATGTGTAATTAACTGTAAGTTTAATTTAGTAATGTATTAACTTAATTGTTACCTTCATGAAGACCAGATCTTCCATAGGCATCAACCATAATATTAAATGAGGCTCTATCAGGTTCACATCCCATATGCTGCATAAGTGAAAAGATTTCAGCAGCACCATAAGGAAAACCTGCCCGACTGATGGAAAATCAAACATATTTGTTATAATTTTTTACGTCGAGAAAATTAAAAAGAAATTCAATTATGTAAATTATTAGTTGCATTTGTTCAATTGTTCATACCATTTCACTATAGTTAACATGGTTTGGTCAAAGTAGTAATCTTTTGGGATGCAAGTAAGAAGTTTAAGTAACCAAACTGATTGATAAATAATAATAATAATAATAAATAATTAAACTTGAGAAATTACCTATAGGCTTCCATGAGTGCATTATAAGTATAAACATCGGGCTCGATTCCAGCTTCCTGTAATTGTTCAAATATTTCTTCTGCTTTTTCACACAGTCCTTCTCTAGCAAATGCATTAATTAAAGCAGTGTAAGTACAAATATTGGGTTTGCATTTTTTACTCTTCATTTCTTGAAACACCTTCAAAGCCATGTATGAACGGTTTGCCTGCAAAGTAAATCATAATCAACTTCACATATTTTCGAAAATATTCTTGGTCAACTCAGTCAGTTATTCAACTTAAACATACTCAATATATGTGTTAAAAAGGTAAAAAAAAATGAAAATAATTGTTATTACCTTTCCATATAAGTTGATCAACATTGTATACGTATCAGTAGAGGGTTCACAACAATTTCTTTTCATCCTTTGAAAGATTTCAACTGCTTTTTGTGAGTTTCTACCCTTCATTAGCCCATCAATATATGCATTATACACCACTGCACCTGCGTATATATTATTAAAAATTAATTACACATATGGTCCTTGTGGTTTGCGTAAAGTAACAGGTTTGGTTACTAAAGGTTTTAATTAGCAACATGTTTGGGTATTATACTATTATGCCTCCAAATTTGTAACGAATTTGGTTTTTAAGGCTATCTTTATTGTTAACATAGTGTGAAATGACCAAAATACCTTTTGACTTTTTTAATAATCAAATATAGAGGATGAAAAGTCAAAGGGTATTTTGGTCATTTCACACTATGGTATCAATAAAGATAGCCTTAAAACCCAAACTCGTCACAAAACTTAAACCTGTTACTTTAAAGTTTAAACCCGTAGTATACAAAATTACAAACCCGTTATTTTTCTACAAAACAAGCGGACCATCTATGTGATTAACTCTATTTATAAGATATGTCATGAAACATATATCATGGTTTAGACAAAAAAAAATATGTTCTTTTAGGTATTCTTCAAACATAAAAAAAAGTCAAAGTCAAAGTCAAAGGTGAAGACATACTTGGTGAAAGACCATATTTCTGCATTTCCACAAAGACTACTTCAGCTTTCTCAAGTAAACCACATGTACAATAGGCTTTTATAAGAAGTGCATAAGTATCCTCAGTAGGAATGCACTTAGCTTCTTGAAGGTTCAAATAAGTAGATTCTGCCTTGTCAGCGCGTGACATTTGCCCAAAAGCATCAATAAGTAAATTGTAGCAAATCACATCTGGTTGGAAACTACTCCTGTATAATATCCATTCACACATCTGTAACGACAGTAATTTTAATCTTGATCAAATGAAGATGATTAAAATAAAACCACATGAAAGTTGAAAACTGAATATTGAATATTGAAATTTGTTAATTGACTAAATTGATGGTCTACTAGACTGGTCAACTATGCTTTTCTTGATATGCATAAAACTAACTTTGTGCATAAACTTATTATATGGATAGATTTACCAACATACTAAACACATATATTACTTCTTTCAATCCTCAATCTTTCCAACTTTATAAAAATAACACCAAGAGAAGATAACGGTTGTTACCGATATAATTGGATCCCATCTTTTATTGAGGCGAAGTTGAACCGCGACACTGATGATGTCATCCCATGTAGTATGGGTAGGAGGAAGACTACTAAGAGCATTCCATATTTTATTCAAATCAATTTCTTTTTTCATAAAATTTAAAATTTGTTGAGCATCTGGACTTAGTACGGGGAATATTCCATCCACAAATCCTGATCCATATTTCCATCCTTGCCCCCTTAAAGAACCACCTATACAATACATAACATAACACACGTTAAACGTGAAATTATCATGAACACAATATATTAAAGAACCACATAACACGCGTTAAACGCGTTAAGATGATATTTGGGATTTTTTTGCAACTAGTACTTATATGGTTTTTTTATTTTGAATTGAAACACATCTTTGAACATTAAAGTGAAATGTGAGCTTTTTAATTAGAATATATGATGATTTATAAAACTTTGGTACATACATACCCCTTTTTCTTGAAACTTTTTTATGATTGAAGTGTTTTAATTTCCCTTCCTTGTTTATGTAAAGACTATCGCGCTTGAATTTTTCTTTCGGTTGCGCATCAGAACTTCTTGCTGTCAATTCATACTTGCACTTGCAACTTCTTGGGTAGATTAGGTTGCAATTTACTGCCACTTTTAATGTCAACCTACAAACAAGTTCATTCCAAATATTTAGTTGATATAATTTAGTTTAGGTTTCCTTTGTAATTATCCTCATTATACTCCTATATATAGTTGATAAATAATGTACAACACTTAACGGGTTTTAAGGGTTTTAATTATTGCATATACTCTCTACTCAAAACAACTATTGAACTCCCTCTCAAATGTCAAATATATATGTTCTATGGGTTGTGATTTTATAACTTCTGTAATAACCAATCTGGATTTTAAACTGATTCTGATCGTCTCAATTCATCTTTTTTAGTCAAATGGGCCAAAAACAGCAATTAGTAATATTCAGTTGTTCAGTCATAACTAAAAAGAATACAGAATATTAATTGCAGTTTACCCCAACAGATAACAAAAATCACAGCAGCTTCTACAAAAGCTTTTTGTAGGTACGAAGCTGTAAGGTTTAATGTAATCACAACATATCCAAATTGGAATGCTAATTACGTTTTTTAAGGAACGACAAGCAACTACTCATTTATTAATTATAGAACATATCAACCATCAAAATTGAAATTTAAAAGTGATTCGTTCGATTAATCCCTGTATTCCTATTTATCGATCAATAAATTTACATTTCGTGCAAAATTCAGTGATTTGAAAATTGCTGATTACTTATTTACTGATTGTAGACCACATTAACTTCAACAGCATTGCATTTCAAAAACCGATTTGTTCAATTCTTCCTTGTTTCCCTAACCATTCATAATTTAACTCATCTATCCAACGAAATTTATAAATCGCAGACCGGAATTCGTGGTTTTTTTGCAGATAAATGAAAGAAACAGAAGACTTACATGAAATTCTCGATTGAACAGATTAAGGTATACCGTCGGTTGATGTGGGAAGAATGTTAGAGAGCAGTGATTCACCGTTAAAACGAAAATATCTGAAGAAGAAAACAAATTCATATCTGGTTGTGTAAAACGGTCCCTGGTTGGTTCAATCGCTGAAAATTTAGATAGAACCGAGAGAAAAAAGGTTTTTATCTGATGGATATAAACCGGAATTCAAAAGATGGAACCGGGATGGGGTAATTCCACATATTGAATCTAACGCATTGGTGTCATTGAAAAATTGACCAGTTTAACTTAATATAAGACTTTAAAAGGTGAAATGTAGAAGAGGTTCATGAGAAAATATTTTTTATGCGATAATTAAAAAAACGTATTTAAGTAATTTTAAATATTTTTTTTTTCATACATTATTATTTTTAAAGTGGTTTGCACCAATAAATCACAAATTTTATCCTCTTTCAAAAAAGTATAATAAAGTTATGTAAAAAAAATAAAAAAAATATGCGTCGTAATTTGTAGTATACTACATATACTACTTGTAGTATAAATTTTTTATTTTTTTAATGGTAACTTGTAATATACATCAAAAAAGATAATGAAGAAACACTTATAGGACTTGCTTAAAGTATCTCAAAGTACTAAAATACATTAATTATCATTATACTGTATATGTGTAATATTTATTTTAAGAGTTCGCAATGTAGCATTATTTAAATGTAAATTATGTAAACTCGTGTAATACGTCGGTTTATAACTTATTATATAAACACATAAAGTTTTAGATCTATGTCTATTGAAGTTACAAGTATATATATTTTTAAATCTAGCATTTATTTTCAACACAATCATTCCATCATAAAGATTAATATCTAAGCTATTTTCTACATGATCCATGGAACTATGGAAGAACCAAAATACAATGTACTAAGGGATTTCTGTCTAAATGTTACTTCAATGACTTCTCAAATTAGAGCTCTTGGTTTCGAAACTCGTTTATAGCAATTGTTGTGCATAGTGAGAGGTTCTTCCCAAAATAGTTTCCTCTTAAAGTGAGCATTCTTGCAATGGTCATGTGAGTTACCAAGCGGCAATTGTTCGAATGATATATCGAGTACTTCTCAAATGAAAGGTTTCAGATTGAAGTATCACTCGGAGCAAAAAAAATGCTTTTGGGTGAGCCAATGGGTTTTCCCACAAAGTGGGTTTCCTCCAAGATTAATGGGCGGGGTCGTCACGCTTTTAGCGATTCGCTATGTGAAAAACTGATATGTTTGATAGGGTGAGACCGAATGATCACGCTATTTTCTATTTTCTGTTAGAAAAAAAATAGTCACCGAAGTTACCACATTATCCTAGTAGGGTAGCACTATCATTACATAAAAAGAAGCAAACACACACTATTGAATTATTGTTTATTTAATCCTTTTACCGTATGTCTAACAGTAACTATAAAAAATAAAAGCACAGAAACAAAGTGAAAAATCTTATAAATGATGGGGTTAAAGATAAAACAGAACAAAATCACACCATCACCTCTAGTTCTCCAGAACGATCAATTACAGCGTTCCACCGTTGCCGGATCCTGCCGTCGTTGATTAGGTAAGCTATACTAATAACGCCATTTATATCAGCATTTTTCGATACCTATTGTGTACTTCTGATCTCATTTGATGATAGCTTTATGCTCCTGTTTAGGTTTTACTTTGAATATGTCGTATTCTGGTTATTTTTGTATTCTCTACGTGTTGATGCTGCTGAATCGATTAAAATTTGATTTACATAGCTTTGTTGATTTATACTGACTCACCAAATGCCACGAATTCTGTAACTGAGTGTATTTGTGTCTGAATCTGGTAATGTTTTATGGTTAATCATGACAAGATCTCGTTTTTCTCTGTGGTGAATGTCGATTAAAGTGAAATTCATTTTGCTATTTGTTTGTGGATATTTCTTCTATGCATCATTGTTGATGGGAGTTTATTTGTGTATGAAACATTACGAAGAGATCATGTTGTGCACTTTGAGTTTTTTGCCATTACTTGCTTGTTACATAATACATGCCTTGATTGCAATGCTTTTGTGTATTTAAAGAGTATTGAGAAGTTATGGATAGTGTATAATGTGCACGTTTGAAATAGGGTTTGATCTGTTGTTTGTGTGTTACTTGTTTTGATTTGTCTGCTTTAAAAATCTTAATGCAGATTTAGGATTTTCTTTGATTTGGGGATTTTTTGAAGATTTTTGTTTTCTACAGTGGGCTAAGAGAATAATCTCTACAAATTTGTGATCAAGTAACTCAAAAACCCCTAAATCTGTATTATTTTTTTTTTAAGATATGTTTAGATGGTGCAGTTGATTTTTTTACATCAATCAAGATCTTTTTCTGTGTTCTAACACTGAAGCCTATGTTTATTCAACATGATTTCAGGCAATATATATTTTATAACCGACATTGAATGAGCATAACCAGTGAATCAGTCCACATACGGTTCTAATGATATTAAAGCCCGTCTCTTCATACATTGCAAAAGAAACATCAACCTAAAAGAGATAACAAATTTTGCAGGTTTAAATTGGATTCAGTTGACTTCTTCAACCGATGAAAGGTGGATTTAAAGTTCTTCAATGCTGCTTTAGTTTCTTCTAGATATGGTTGCACACTCTTCAATTTCTTCGTTGTAAGTTACCAACTTTCTTTGTAGTTTTTTTTTTTGAAATTTGTGTAAACACATGTTTTCAGTTGTGTCTATGAGTGTATCTGCTTTTTGCAAGTTTTATGTTTCTGCAAATCATTTTATGTAATTTAGTGTTAGCTGTTTATATCCTTTGTTCGTATCTGAAATAGTAGTTGATAGTTTGATACTACTGGAATTGATTTTACATTACAATTTTGGTTAATTCTAACTTTATTTAATTAACTTCTACGTTGCAGGATGAGTAAATGATCACAATGGCCCCAAAGTACAACAGCAAAACATCTACATGTTCAGTTTCCACTTTATTTCTATCAATCTCTTTAATCTTCGCCATTTTACTCTCCGTATTTCTGATATCATCTAATCACATATCCAAATCCACATCATCTTCATCATGTCTCATATCCACCACTTCAACCAACAACAACGCCAACATGAATTCAATCAATGTATACGTTTCAGATCTACCAAGATCACTCAACTATGGACTTCTAGACAAATACTGGTCTCTATCTCATGATTCAAGATTAGGAAGCGACATTGACAATCAAATCAGATCAACTAATTCATGGAATAATAATAATAATAAAGTTCCCATTTATCCTGAGAGTCCGTTGATTAAACAATACAGTGCAGAGTATTGGATTTTGGGTGATTTGATAACTCCACCGGAGTTAAGAAGCGGGTCGTTTGCAAAACGGGTTTTTGCGCCTGAAAAGGCGGATGTTATCTTTGTGCCTTTTTTTGCAACATTGAGTGCTGAATTGCAACTTGGTGTCGCAAAAGGGGTTTTTAGGAAAAAAGCGGGAAATGAAGATTATGAAAGACAAAGAGAGGTTTTGGATTTTGTAAAAAAAAGTGATGCGTGGAAACGTTCTGGTGGCAGAGATCATGTCTTTGTTATTACAGGTAATTTTTTTATTTTTTTTAGTTTTTATATCATTAAGTATTTAGTATCGTGTATCTCAATGTATGAATTATGATGCGTTACATTATAAGTGGAATTTTATTAAATCTTCGTATTAGGAAGTTAATGCAACTTCTGCCAACATGCTTTAAAAGATTGTTTTGTGATAATAATTCTCATTAAGTAATAAAAACAGGATTTAAAATACGTACAAAAATTCGTTAGCAGGTCAACACAACATTATCCATCCCTTTTGACCCCACACTAAAAAACTTGACCCATTATCATGACCCACCCATCTTGCCAGCTGTATTTCACAGTATTGACATTTCAAATTCGGTCATAATTAGATTAAAGTCTACATATGAAACCTATAAAAGTCTACTAATGGTTCACCATCTGTTCATCTTTTGTTTAATTTTATAAACCAAAAAAATGTCTAAATTCTCAGGTTATGTTAAATCTTGAAGCTTTGTTTGACAGACCCTGTTGCAATGTATCATGTTAGAGACGAGATAGCTACTGCGGTTCTTCTGGTTGTTGACTTTGGCGGGTGGTATAAAGTTGACTCAAAAGCGTCTTCTAATGGAAACAACAAATCTATATCTGATATGATACAGCATACACAAGTTTCACTGCTTAAAGATGTTATAATTCCTTATACTCATTTACTTCCCAAATTGCCCCTATCAGAGAACCAAAAACGCGAAACTCTTCTTTATTTCAAAGGAGCAAAACATCGTCATCGGGTTAGCATTTAATCTTACAAATATACCCCTTCGTTTAACCTGCCGAAATATCTTTTTTTTTATTGTTATATACTTATATTATTTACTTTGTTACTTATGTTTTAACTTCTTTAGGGCGGTTTGGTCCGTGAAAAATTGTGGGATTTGTTGATAACCGAACCGGGAGTTATAATGGAAGAAGGTTTTCCGAACGCAACGGGAAAAGAACAATCAATTAAAGGAATGCGAAACTCCGAATTCTGTTTGCATCCAGCTGGTGATACTCCAACTTCATGTCGGCTTTTTGACGCGATCCAAAGTTTATGTATACCCGTCATTATCAGTGACAACATCGAGCTACCATTTGAAGGGACTATCGATTACACCGAGTTTTCGGTTTTTGTAGCCGTGAGTGAAGCGTTGCAACCGAGTTGGCTCGTGAATCATCTTAAAAGCTATACTGATGTGGAGAAAAGTCGGTTTAGAGAGAACATGGGTCGGGTTCAGTCGGTATTTGAGTTTGATAATGGGTATCCGGGTGGTGTTGGACCGGTTCCGGTTGATGGTGCGGTTAACCATATTTGGAAAAAGGTTCATGAAAAGTTGCCAATGATTAGGGAGGCTGTTGTTCGAGAGAAAAGAAAGCTACCTAATGTATTGGTTCCACGTAGGTGTCATTGTACTTGAAGTTACAAGTTTGTAAGATATATATTTGTTTCAATCGTGTAATATGATTTTTTTTTCCGTTAGTTATGGTTCTTTGTAAACTATATGAACTAGAATTCACCTATGACCGTAAGGATGAGGTTTCGAAACGCGGTCCCTGCACTATGAGCAACGGTTTTTCTGTTGCACCAACCGGACGTTCTAAAAAAAGTCATACATGAATGGAATCGTTAAGAGACATATGTCTTCCCATTAACATCAATTAGAACACATATTTTGTTCGTTCATATGATGATAATAATCTTTTCCTCTATCTTATCACATATTAGTAAATCGATTTAGAACTGATTACAGATACATTAACATATAACTCATTGATAAGTTTTCTAAAAGTTTGAAAATAACATGTTCAAACCACTAGGTTTTTGCACAATGTATTCACCTGAATGCACTCCAAATCAATTTTAGCATGCTAACACTTTCAGGCGGCAGTTTTTGGTTAACGAATTTGAAATCTTTCGTGTAACCAGATTACCAAACAACCAACAATATTTACTGAAAAAAACACACACGAATATTCACAATCTGATAAAAATTCATGTTGCAATTTAAACAGACGACAACAAATCAAAACAAAAAGGCTCAAAGCCAAACTGAACAAAATTTGAGCCAAATGAGTTAGTGTTAGTTAATCCATCAACCATAAATGACTTAAAAGTTAAAATTAACATTCTTGAACAAACACTTTCTCAACAGTATGTTGTCTCCATCTACAAAAGTGATACTGTTTCATCGTTAGTGAATAATCTTCCAAACTTTTAACCCGATAATACCCGTCACCTGAAACACATCACAGCATTCTTACTTCATAATAAACACAAGAAAAATGTGTAAATATGTGCGCACATGTGTTCAATGCAACTTACATCATGACAATTATAACTTCCAAAATTCATATTTACCCATTTCACTAAATACAGCATATTAAATTATGACAATTATAACCTTCTATTTCACTTTACACTCCAAAACTTCATATCCTAATGCAAGTTTTTTAAAAAAAGGTATGTATGTCATAAATTTGAAAATGGGTATATTAATATTACATAACTAATTGGGTAACAATAATATTATACCAAATTATAAAAAAGGATATATATTAAATTATCCCTTCTATATTATATCAGTACTAAAACAATGTTCTTCCTATTCGAAGAATATATAATCCTAACAGTCAAATTTTCACTAATATTTTCACTTTTACACACGAAAAGTATCTTGTCTTATTTGTTATTGTAGTGACAGTATAATAAATTAATACCTCAGACACTCAGTCATTGCTTAATTATTATTATATTATTATATAGATAAACATGGAAACAATTTTCCAATTTCACTGAAAAAAAAGAAAAAAAATATATAATATGTATTTTAATTTAGAGACGATGAAAATACCTGTAATTGCACAAAGGACTTTGAGGACTATGAGATTCAACAGGTTTCGCCGGTTTGATAATTTCTTTATCACTGTGATTCGACACCTCATCATCATTCTTTTTGCTTCTAAAAACTCCCCATAAATAGTAATTACTATTTTCATTAAACCCTAAACACAAAGCTAATCATAAGTTGTTATAAACGAAATTATAATTCAAACAATCAAAAAATATAATTAATACTCACTCCAGTTCGCCTGAGGTAGAACTTTAGAAGTAAATATCAACAATACTGCATTTTTCGTTGTTGCTTTCATTGCCAGATCATCATTTATCATGACATTGACCAATTGCTCATAATCCTTTTCAATTCTGCGGTCAAATTAGTAAATGTTATAACAAATATTAAAAAATAATAATAATAACTCAAAATGTTACTTAAAATTACGATTTTCATCCAAAATTTGAAAGATTGCCATTTTCGTCCTTGTGGTTTTCATTTTGTTGCCGTTTTAGTCCAATGAATAAGTGAACTATGTAAAGGTATTGGATTAAAATGGCAAGAAAATGAAAACCACATGGACAAAAAATGGCAAGAAAATAAAAGCACAGGGACAAAAATGGCAAGATTTCAAATTTTGGATGAAAATGGCAATTTTAAGTAAACCACAGGGGCCAAAAAAGAAATTAACTCTTGTATTTATTTTCCGCTTCAGTATAGTGACCTAACACCGTTAGAAAATCTGTTAACTCCAGGGATATTTCTGTTAATTCAGTTTAGGTACAATACATAAGTGCAAGGGTACAAGCTTCATGCATATAGAAAGGAAAAAAAAATCAACCTTTTTTAACAACAGAGAACTCAGAGAGATCATGGTGGTTCAGTTTTGTTAGATGAAAAAAGAAAACATTTTTATGTTTTTTATTTAAATCTTAAAAACTATTTATAAGCTATTATTTATTATATGCATTAAAAGATTGTACCATGTACTGATAACTTCTTAGTTAAAAAGACTAAAACACCCCTCAAGTTAACAAACCTCTCTAACAGCGTTAGGCCATTAAACTGAAGTGACAATAAACAGAAAGACACGAACAAAAATGACAAAATTTAAACTTTTGGATTGAAAATTTAAATGGCAAAGGTGACCAAACCAAAGGGACAAATTAGTAATTTACTCTATAAGAAATAACTACATTTATAAACCAAAACCAACCTATATTAGCACTTACCCCCCATTTCAACTCATCTTCTTTCGGAACAATTTTCTCTAGTTTTTCTCTGTAAGGTATTTCAGGAACAAAAACCGCTTCACAATATAAAATTCTTTGAAGAGTTTTTGCAGCCACTTCTCTTAATCTGTCCATCTTTTCAACCGCTTGTTTTACAAGACCTCCAACTAAATTAGTTGCAATATTAGCATCAAAAAGCGATTCATTTCCAACAAATTTATCTCTCTTGGATAAAATATAAGCGCATTTCTCAACCCCATTCATGGCAGCTGTACGAACCCATGAGCCCACATCACCTCTGTTATCAACAGAGTAATCTTCCAAAGCATTAAATAAACTTTGCATTACTTCGGTTTTAATTGTAATATATAAAGATGTGTTATCATCTGGTTGTAAACCAGAATGATCTGTGGTTGATGTTAGTGTTTCACACACTGATACAAGTCCTTTAACAGCATTTACACGTGCTTCAGCATCCCTATCTTCTGGGTTATCCTAATCAACATAAATAATACTAACATATGAGATGTTCATCTGCTAGTACAGGTGGCAAAAATGACAACATTTTCTTTTGAAGAAAATGTTCAACTTTTATAAATAATCGAGTAAATTACTATTTTTTCCCTTGTGGTTTGGCCCTATTTGACCCTTTCAACCAAAAAGGAATCTTCTAACATTTGAACTTTCTAACCATTTTATTCTTAAAGGGGCTTAAATTGTTTCAAAATTCAAACGTTAGTGGTTGAAATGTTAGAAGATTGCTTTTTGAGCTGAGTGGGTTAATTGAGTCAAGGGCCAAAATAGTAATTTACTCTGAATGAAGTTGAATCAAATACGAAAACAAAAACTATATTATTTCACTAATAATATAATTTCAGAACAAACTAAATTGTGATGTTTTAGGAATAAAATATACATAGTTGGTGATTACTGGCCAGTTGGAACCCGTTTGACCCATTAGAGTAGAAATGGGTCAAAATTGCCAATGGTACTAATAGTTTTATTAAAAAATATACCTCGATCGCACAAGATTTGCAAAGTTTTTGAAGCACCATTTTCCATCTTGAGGCAAGAAACTCAAAGGGCAAAACCCCTAATGCCAATGCAGATCCCCTTCTCACAGCTACATTCGCATCGTTTAACTGCTCCAGATATTTAACGGTAATATCAAAACTCCCTTTATCATCCATTTTTGCAAAGTAAGTTGGAACAAATTGTTTAAAAGCTTCATTGGCAGCATTCTGCATGTTTTAGTGAAAACAAGAAAGAAATTAGGAGTTCAAATTGTAAAAAATTATTGGTATGGAAAAAGTCCAATAATTAGAAATATAAAATTACCTGTATTTGAGCATTAGGATGCCTCAGATTCTCATTTATAGTTTCAAGCAGACTTCTTTTTATTTTTTCAGTTAAGTTTATGTTAACAATAGATATACACTCAATGAAGCGGGAAACTGCAGCGCGCATTATCTCTCCACCTTTTCCACGATATAATCTTGCTTTTTCAATAGCAGGTACTACACCAGCAACAACCTTCTGCTTATCTGCATTCAGAGATTTAAACAAACACGTAATTATTTACATGAAATACATTAAATAAAATTTCACAAATTCGAGATTAAAATCTACAAACCGTTTGGAAGAACATAACTACAGTTATGTAGAGCTAATACAAGCTCACCAACCGCCAATGTCGCACCATGACGCATGCATAAATCCGTAGCAAGAGTGCATGGAATTAATTTCTCAAGCGCATAATTTACAGAATATTCTGGATCATATTTCACAAGACTGGATAACGCATTTGATGCAAGTTCTCTTAAACCTTTTTCCTGAAGTATCCATAGTTAGTTAAATGCTCATAAATAACATATTTTTACTTTTGGAAATATCAAATGGCGAAAGAGCATACCCAGTGACAAATCTTGTTAAATAAAAGTTCATCCATAAATGGATACAGATAACCTTCAAATTGGGCTATACTGACAGCAACATTAAGATAAGAATTTACTCGTGAAGAAAGCGCAAAATAATCAGCAGTATTAACAATATCAATTCCATGAGGATAATTTCCTTGTCTACCAACATTTTCTTGAAAAGCAGCAGCAGCTGCTCTTCTACAATTGACCTGTGAATTTTGTTTCATATAAGATTAATTACGTAATTCAGGTTTTAAACTCTTAAAATCATGTAAAAGTGTTACTATGGTCTATGTACCTCGCGATCATAACATGCGATGATTAAAAGATGTGGTGCCAGCTCATCAAGGATTCCCTTCATGTCAGTGTGATTATATGCACGACCGAAAGCCCAACAAACATAAGCAGCTGCATCACGAACATGAGATCCAACACTATGTGGGCCCCTTCTTACATCATAATGCAATGCCTGTATCAAAATAGTAAACGTTTAGTTTTTTTATATAACATCATTTTTTTGGAGATGTGAATGTGACGAGGAACCTTTATAACAACAGGTACAACTTTCGGTAGGCTAACAGGTAAGAGAAGTCCTCTACGTGCCAGCTCAGCCAATGCCAAGCATCCACCATGCCATGATCCATCACCCTGTAGAGTACATAAAAAGTCAAAAAGTCAACAAATCAAGAAAAAAACAAAAATACACAAACAAAAACAAGTGGTGTATCATACTATCATGTATGTCATACCTCACCAGGTGAAAACAATTCTAATACAGACAAAAAGACTTCCTCTGCGAGAGTATATGTGAGTCGTGAAGTTATGCGACCAATACCTTTTGCAGCAGACCAACGAACAACAGTATCCTAAAAGTTGAAGGTTAGAAATGTAAATTATAAAAGGATTTGGTGTTTGAAATACCAACTGAATAAACATACGGTGTCTTTTAAGCCAGATAATAGTAACTCGATGAACTCTTCAATAATATCAGGAACATCCATTTCTTCTTCTTGAGGAAAATAATCATGGTCTGTATTGGATGATCCAGAATTTGATACAAGACTGTTTGAATCCGTTTGTGATGAATTTTGTGATATATTTTCCCCAAGTGTACTATGTTTACCCTGAATTGAAATAACGATGGAAAAATAATTACATAATCCTATGTTTGGAATATAAATAAATTAAAATGATGTATAATCTTACCACATAACGCCAGGTTGTTGGACGATGAGGCAGACAAGTGAGCCCCATTCGTTGTGCAAGTTTTATTAAATTTTTGCGAAGTAAAGGACTACGGGCTGCAGGGGTTGACTTTATTAAGACTGATGTGTCATTCCAAACAGCAGGAACAATATCAAGTAATGCTTTACGGCTTCCAGTCTAACATAAAGATCATAAGCTGAGTTTTACAAGAAAATTTATAAGAAATAATAATTGTTTACAGTGACATGAATAAGGATACCTTGAAAATTGCAGCAAGAGATTCTACAGCACCAAGTAACCGAAAATGATGTATTACATCTTCTGTGGCAGATGACAAAACTTCATGACTCCATTCAATAAAGCTGAAAAGAGATAGAATAACATAAACACAAAGCAAAAAAGTTTTCTTGGTATTGATATACACACACAAAAAAACAAGATTTGGTATTACATAACTGAAAATTCTTACAATCTAACCTTGTAAAAGCAGGCATCATATCTGGACGTGTTAGAAGCTTTGAAAGAAGCAATCCAGCTATCGTTTGCATGGGACCCGCACTTGAAAGATACTCTTTAGAAATCTTTAGTATTCTGGCCACCAACGGGGGTGGTTCATTTGCATCGACAGATTGAGTATTTACAATACTTGTATCCACGGATGATATATCAAACGGGACCAATACAAGTATTGATAACCATAATAATATAACACATTTGGTCTCCATTTCTCCTGTACTTTCTTGCCTCAATGCTGTTCCTACAGTTGTACCATGACATTTCTCTAAAAGAGACACTGCTGGTTCTAAATCAGAAACGTGATGTGGAAAGAACCTGATTACAGCTTTGTAACCACAAACTGTGACCAAAGTATATATTATAATACATATAGGCTTGATTATTTTAACAAGTTCCTTGGAATCTGCACCAAGTTCAATTGTTTTGGATCGAACAATAAGCATCAAGGGTGAAATTATGCTCTCTAGGTATGGTTCTAACAATTGCCCTTGTTCCTGATATTTGTCCAACTGTAGAAATTACAGAAATAAGAACTTAGCACACGAAAATCAAACTATCTCTTTTTTTTCCTCAGATGTATCATTTCTTGTTTAGCAACATACATATAATAGCAGAATAGTGAAACATAAGGATCTGATAGCATTTAGTTTGAACATGATTTGGTGACGTATTAGCTTTAACTTACACTAAACAGGCTCGAATTCGAATACTTAACATTCTATGCAGCTCATATTCATCCAGAGTCAAAATTTCTACAGCAGAATATCAAAATACCTTCACTCGCATTATCTAAGGATGAATTAACATTATATCTGACCTAAAATCAGTTGCAATAAAGCTATGGATTATTTTGATCATGAACCAGTGAAAAATTAGTTTGGAATTCGAAGTAAACAAGCTCTAATTTCAATTTATAAACCAGATTACAGAAATCTGAAATGCGAGTGAGTAATTACTAATTAGAACGTACAATCGATCGGATCTTGCGGACAGATGAGAGATCTACAATTCGGCCCTTAGAAACGATGTCATCGAGGATTGACTTGACAAGTTTCCATTCTTGTAGAAAGTATCTCTGAAGCACCACTTCTTTCGAATCGTGTTCGTCGTCCTCTTCCATTTCTTCACCCGCCATCGAAGGCTTTGCTTTATCTTCTACCTCTCTTGCCGCCATGAGAATGAATCAAACGAAGATCTCCTTCCCGCGCTGATATGCTATGCTTTGATTTGTGGATCTTTTTGTCTTGGAGAACGCTGTGAAAACCTTAAGGGAACACGGAGTGGAGTCGGGGAAGTGATGTGGCGTTCGGTGGTTCACGGGAACACCGTCCCTCCGATTTCGGGGAGGGGAAAAGTGAGGAGAATGGTGTAATACCCGAAATTCAAATAAAAATAAGTGGAAGGGCATGAGTACCAAAGTGAGGAGAACTAAGGGGGTGAAATGAAAATTTATTGTAGGTTCTTTTCAATTTCTATAAAATATTTTATTTGTATTGTAATTTATTCTATAAATTGTGAACGATTTTTTCCTAATCCAATTTATATCCTTAGTTACCCTCAGACTATCCGGTATACTGGGCTGTATGGGGGCTGTATTGACTGCCACGCAGGAGAGAAAAAGAGTAAAGTGGGTGAGTAAAATGGTGGAAATGCATGGGCTGTA
>WOUH02000028.1:8367560-8381513 GCA_009936405.2 Stevia rebaudiana | reverse complement strand
GATCCAAGGGTACACTTAGGTCGCCTTGCCAGGCCTAATTTTTGGGCATTCTATAACTGAATGTTGAGTACCAGAAAATCTGCTTATGATGTCAGAGTACTACAATGCCGTAATTCTGACCTATAAAATACTGTCTGCTCTAATTCCAACCTATAAAATTCAATTTCATTTTGTGTCAAATCAATGTCTACTTGTCTAGAAAAGTTAGAAGTTACGACTTATGAGTGCTCATTTCCTATAAAAAGTTTACCTTACAAAACTTGAGTTTTGTGATTAGAGTTTCCTTATTTAAAGGAAACTGTTAAGACTGCTTTTACAGTTCTTTATTTGTTATTAAAAGCTGTTACTCTTTGTTCCCAGTTCAACTTCAAATTGTTTTCACTTACATATTACTCTTTTATTTCTGTTGTAACAGATTCTTGGGTGCCATTAGGCAGTATCTATGTCTGTCTTTGTTGAAGAACAGTGCATCAACCCTTGTGATTGTATTTCAGCTCTCTTGTTCTATCTTCTTTAGTTTAGTTTCGAGATTTAGAGCTG
Source organism: Stevia rebaudiana (assembly GCA_009936405.2). Lineage (NCBI taxonomy): Eukaryota > Viridiplantae > Streptophyta > Magnoliopsida > Asterales > Asteraceae > Stevia > Stevia rebaudiana. The sequence continues at coordinate 8,380,973 of WOUH02000028.1, read as the reverse complement.
GATTAAAAGCAGAAATTGGAGTATTCTTCCCAATGATTGTTCTTAGGGTTCTAGAAAATGTCGCCCAACCTAATTTCCAGCAGAAGATTATTGTACTCCGATTTTTTGAAAGGTTGTGTGTTGATTCACAAATCTTGGTAGATATATTCATCAACTATGATTGTGATGTCAATTCTTCCAACATATTCGAGAGGTATATTCTTCTACATTCATGTAAATGTAACCTTTATGATTAATATGATTTAAGATTTTGATATGGCAAGTTTTTAATTTCTACAGGACGGTAAATGGACTTCTTAAAACGGCTCAAGGGGTCCCACCTGGTGTTACAACTACTCTTTTGCCACCTCAAGATGCTGCGTTGAAACATGAAGCAATGAAGTGTTTAATTGCTATTTTAAAATCAATGGGTGATTGGATGAACAAACAATTACACATTCCTGATCCTCATTCTGAAAAGAAATTTGAAGTTGTTGAAAACAATCCTGAAGTTGGAGATATTCCTATGGAAAACGGGAATGCAAATGCAACTGAGAATGAGCCTGTTGATGGGTTAGATTCTCATCCGGAATCTTCTAGTGATGTTTCAGATGCTTCAACAATTGAGCAACGTCGTGCTTACAAACTTGAACTTCAGGTTAATTTTTTTAGCTCTATGTTTAATTTTCTAATCTGGTATTTTATCCGAGATCTAATAATAGTTTAATGGCAGGAAGGTATATCCCTTTTTAATAGGAAACCTAAAAAGGGTATCGAATTCTTGATTAAAGTGAATAAAGTGGGGAATTCGCCTGAAGAAATTGCAGAGTTTTTAAAGAATGCATCTGGTTTGAACAAAACTTTAATTGGAGATTACCTTGGGGAAAGAGAAGATCTATCACTGAAAGTGATGCATGCATATGTCGACTCATTTAACTTTGAAGGCATGGATTTTGATGAGGCGATCAGATCTTTTCTAAGGGGATTTAGATTACCAGGTGAAGCACAAAAGATTGATCGAATTATGGAAAAGTTTGCTGAACGTTACTGTAAATGCAATCCAAAAGCATTTATTAGTGCTGATACTGCTTATGTTCTTGCTTACTCTGTTATATTGCTCAATACTGATGCGCATAATCCCATGGTTAAAAATAAGGTAATAAAAAAAATATTTTTTACTTTTAAGGTACAACTAATGACCTTACAGTGTTGTTGATACTGAAAAATATATGCATATGCAGATGTCAGCTGATGATTTTATAAGAAATAATCGTGGCATTGATGATGGAAAAGATTTGCCTGCAGAGTACTTGAAATCATTATATGAAAGGATTTCAAAAAATGAAATTAAAATGAAGGAAGATGATTTAGCACTTAAACAGCGGCAATCTGTAAATTCAAACCGAATTTTGGGTTTAGACAGTATATTGAATATTGTGGTGCGTAAAAGGGGTGATGAAAACAATACAAGCGATGATCTTATGCAACACATGCAAGAACAGTTCAAAGAGAAAGCACAAAAATCTGAGTAAGATGAAATATATTTTATTATAAATAATTTCTGGAAACCTTATGATTTTTTTTACATATGCTTCTGTTTTGCAGGTCGGTTTACTATGCTGCAACAGATGTCTTTATTCTTAAATTCATGGTGGAGGCATGTTGGGCTCCTATGCTGGCTGCATTTACTGTTCCTTTTGACCAAAGTGAGGACGATATAGTAATTTCTCAATGTCTAGAAGGGTTCCGGTATGCTATACATGTTACATCAGCAATGTCCATGAAGACTCATCGAGATGCTTTTGTGACATCACTTGCAAAGTTTACTTGCCTCCATTCACCAGCAGATATTAAACAAAAAAATATAGAGGCAATCAAGGTTTGTGTCATATTCTACATACAATTTTTTTATTTATTTATTTATTTATTTATTATTTTTTTTTTGTGTTCTAATAATTTCTAATTAGCATTTTTATTGTTTCACAGGCAATGGTTACAATTGCATACGAAGATGGGAATTACTTACAGGAGGCGTGGGAGCATATTTTGACATGTGTTTCTCGATTTGAGCATTTGCATTTATTGGGAGAAGGGGCCCCACCAGATGCCACTTTCTTTTCTGTTAATCAGAATGAATCTAACAAATCACAGTCAAAGTCAAAGTCAAACATCCTTCCTGTACTTAACAAAAAGGGTGCTGGTAGGATTCACCAGGCGGCTGCAGCTATGAGACGCGGTTCATATGACAGTGCTGGCATTGGCGGCAATGTTTCTGCTGGTATCACACCCGAACAGGTCAATAATTTGGTCAACAACTTAAGCTTGCTGGAACAAGTTGGAGAAATGAACCGTATATTCACAAGAAGTCAGAAATTAAACAGTGAGGCTATAATTGACTTTGTGAAAGCACTTTGCAAAGTGTCTATGGAGGAGCTACGTTCTACATCTGACCCCAGAGTATTCAGCCTCACAAAAATTGTTGAGATCGCGTATGAATCTTATTCCTTGCCACATCAGCCTGCCATGTCAGCAGTTAGTCTCTGTTAGAAGTACGTATTGAAAAACAGAAACTAACTGCTGACATGCAATGGCTGATACATATTGGTTAACATGTTTCTCTCTCTTAGCCAGTTTTGTTGTAAAAATCAGGATTAATCAGTAATCGATGCCTCGGTGGTCCACTGTTGCAATTTCACCTAATCGGCCATGAAATCACTAGGCTGTAAAAATCGGCCAAAAATTGGTAAAATTCAGTCAGAATAATCAGTAAAAATGTGTATATACAGGTTTATAAATTTACATATAAAAATGGTTAGAATCCCGATTAATTCTAGTCCATATCTCACCGTTTGACTAGCGCGTAACAATTTTTACAACACTGGTCTTAGCATGTGTTTTATTACTTTATATTATTTTTGTCTTAATATCTTTTATTTTATGTATTTATTTATTTTTTTGTTCAGCCACTACAACATGAACCGGATCAGGCTCGTGTGGACAAGCATCTGGAATGTATTATCCAACTTTTTTGTGACCATCGGATGTTCTGAGAATTTGTCAATTGCAATTTTTGCAATGGACTCATTAAGGCAACTATCTATGAAGTTTCTGGAAAGAGAAGAGTTGTCTAATTACAATTTTCAGAATGATTTTATGAAGCCTTTTGTGATTGTCATGCGCAAGAGTAGTGCTGTTGAAATTAGAGAATTGATAATCCGATGCGTCTCTCAGATGGTTCTATCGCGTGTCAACAATGTCAAGTCCGGATGGAAAAGCATGTTCATGGTATTAATAATTAAAATTTTAAAGTTCTCATTTTATCGGTTTTCATGCGTTTTTGTTTTGTTCTCTGATTGTGGGAACATTTTTTCATCAGGTGTTCACAGCAGCAGCTGCTGATGACCACAAAAGCATTGTACTTCTTTCCTTTGAAATAATCGAGAAAATAGTTCGAGATTATTTTCCATACATCACCGAGACTGAAACCACAACTTTTACAGATTGTGTAAATTGTCTAATCGCGTTTACCAATAACAGATCTGATAAAGATATTAGTCTCAGTGCTATAAATTTCTTGCGTTTCTGTGCTGCCAAACTTGCTGAAGGAGATCTAGGATCCTCATCAATTTCCCTTTCGCCACATCAGCAAGGAAAAGATGGGAAATATGACCGTGCTGAGTTGGCGGATAAGGAAGATCATCTATACTTTTGGTTTCCATTATTGGCTGGTGAGAAGAATAATCAACTTCATCTGATGTTGACCTGGAAATTCCTAAAACACCCACCCAAAAAATATGTTACATTTTACTAAAAAATGTCATTTTTTTTATACAAATAATTTTTTTTAAATAATTTCTCGGGGCTTTTTTATTTTTTTCTCACCAAGAGTCGTAAAATTGAATGTAGAGTTAAAAAAATTTAATTATTATTATTTTTTTAAAATTTACACTGTTACATATGTAAATACAGGGTTTTCATATTTTTTTGAGTGAGAGTGGGTTTCTTGTTTATACATCCCCTTCTATAATAAAGTTTAGAGTCAAATACGCAAGCGATCCTTGTGCTTTCTTTTTAACAATTTAACTTAAAGGGTATTTTTGTCATTTCACACTAATTTAACAGAAAAATTAATGAAGTTAGCCTTAATACCCAAACTCGTTACAAAATTGAAAGCACAGTTCTCATACATGTTACATTAAACCCTTAGTACCCAAAACTGTTACTCTCCGAATACCACATGGACCACTATCTGTGTAATTAACTCTAAAGCTTATTTTATTTTTTGCTTTTGAAAATTGAAAATTGAAAATTGCAAAAGAAGTTAATTGTCAGGCATAAAGAAACTACGCTTGTCACTCACTCTCTGTTTGACCCATTTTCAAAATTGTTTACTTTTCAGGTTTGTCTGAACTTAGCTTTGACCCGAGACCCGAGATTAGGGAAAGCGCGCTCCAAGTACTATTTGATACATTAAGAAATTACGGTCGTCACTTCTCTCTACCATTATGGGAAAGAGTGTTTGACTCTGCCCTCTTTCCAATCTTTGACTATGTTCGGCATGCATCTGATTCTTCCCCTAATGCTGACGTGGACGAGCTCGATCAAGACTCTTGGCTTTACGAGACATGCACTCTTGCCCTCCAATTGGTCATGGATCTTTTCGTTAACTTTTATGACACCGTTAATCCACTTTTGGAGAAGGTTTTGTCTTTATTAGTTAGTTTTGTTAAACGTCCTCATCAAAGTCTTGCTGGTATTGGTATCGCTGCATTTGTTCGTTTGATGAGTAGTGCTGGCGATTTCTTCACTGATGATAAATGGTTTGAAGTTGTTATGTCACTTAAAGAAGCAGCTAATGCAACACTTCCAAATTTCACAATTATTTTTAATGAAGATATTATCAACTTGAACCTTAAAGATGCGACAGTTAGACAAAGTGATGATGACAATTTGGAGAACCTGCAGAAGAATCGTTTGTATGCCGCCATTTCTGATGCCAAGTGTCACGCTGCTGTCCAACTTTTGTTGATTCAGGTATTTATAGTTGTATGCTTATTGGACATATAAATATATAATCATTTCTTTGAATCTGCAAATCTGCAATAATCATGTGTTTAAATCTTTCAGGCAATAACGGACATATACAACATGTATAGACATCATTTAACAGCAAACAACACCATGGTTATATTCGATGCAATGCACACAGTAGCAAACCATGCTCACAAAATAAACACCAACGCCACATTACGATTCAAATTACAAGAGTTTCAACACATGACACAAATGCAAGATCCACCATTATTACGCCTCGAAAACGAGTCATATCAAATCTGCTTAACACTTATACAAAATCTCGCAATCGATAAACCACCGTTTTACGAGGAATCTAAAGTCGAGTCATCTCTTGTTTCCCTTTGCCAAGAAGTCTTGAAATTCTACACTGAATTAGCACTTCCTGCAAATATGAATGAGTTGTCACCTGGGGTCCACCCACACTGGTTGATCCCCATGGGTTCCGGTAAAAAGGGTGAATTAGCTGCTCGCGCTCCTGTTATTGTTGTAACCCTACACGCGATATGTAGTTTGGGTGACTCGTCGTTTGAGAAGCATCTGGGTAGCTATTTTCCTCTACTTTCGAGCTTGATAAGGTGTGAACACGGGTCTAGTGATGTTCAAGTGGCTCTGAGTGAGATGCTTAAATCTTCTGTGGGACCAGTTCTACTTAGGTCATGTTGATAGGGTATGTTTAAACTGTGTGTTATGATATTGTTTTTCTCTAGTTTAGAAGTCAATAGGTTTGATTAAGAGTTTTGTTGTATCTTGGTCGTTAATTTTCACATGATGTCATAAGTATTGCGAATTATTTTTGTTTTGATATAGAAAGAACAGGCTTTTATTTTTATAATATGGTAGTGTAGCTATCTTTTGATGGATATCGTCTACTTTGTTTATAAAACAAGTTTACTTTTTTGGTCGGGCAACTTCATAACAAAGTTGGTATGATAAGCATACTACCCTCTTCTCTAAAAAAAGGTCATCGTTCAATGCATATTCCACATAACAAATATACTGATACATGTTTACGTACCTTCAGAAAGAACCCGTAACAAGTAGATAATGTCTTAATTGGGGTTAGGAAAATCCATGCTCGATTTAGGAGCTCGATTAGCTAGAAAATAGCTGACTCAAACTTAATTTGAGAGCTTGGTTCTTACTCATATTTTTGGTTTATTATCATTACTCTTAGTCCAAGTTTTGTTCATGACAATTAACATGTTTTAACCTTAAAAAATCACAATCGTTTTATTCGGTTTATGAAATATTAGAATGTAACCAAATGGTTTTTTAGGCTTGGACTTTATATTATTGGGACCCTCAATTTTTAATTAAAAAAATTCGTATCTACCTCTATTAAAGCATTCTAATAAATGTCACGTGGTATTTTCTTATATTTTTCAATTTTTTTGAATTTAAATGTTAATTTATTATCTATATATAAATGTAATTAATTATCTAAATCATATGTATTTAAAATAAAAAACTGCACTTTTTAGCCCTGAAGTTTACAATACTTAACAGTTTCAGTCCAACGTTACTAATGATTCAAGTATTAAAAGTTTTATATTAAGGGTTTAATGACGAATACTATTAAAACTTGAAATGTTATTGATGCCATTTATTTGTTTTGAGTGTTTTAGTACATAGTAACTTAATATATATATATATGCAATAATTCAATAATAAAAAATTTTAAATGTTTATTATGTAACCCCGTGTAATATACGAGTTTTAAGGTAGTATATACATATAGTCCAATCCATAATTTTTGTTTTAGGTCTAAAAATAAAAAATGTTCCATTTTAGTCTAATCATATACTTCAACAAAAGAAATTTAGGCCTGATTTCTTTTTACTTGTATACAGTATACGTGCTCCAGCCAGAAATCATTTTTTTACCCAACTCACACACAAAGTAAAACCTAAATCCACCGCATTTTATAACAATAACACTTAGAAAATGCCATTGCGTTTCTAAATTTCTAATCTCGCTTTAGGACCCCATATTAGTTTATCTGCCATCAGTCCATCACTCAAATCGCATAAAAATATTTTGTGCCTATACATAATTAACATTTGATAATTTAAGTTACTTTAATTTTATTTGATTAAAATATTAATTTTTTTTATTAATTTATATTCTTATTCAAGATAAATGAGTAGCTTTCGTGGTCGTTAGTCGGGGTTCTACTAGTTGTTATGTGATTATGTCACATACACATGAAATTGACAATTGGATGTCCAGGTCCTAATTTTATTTTTAAAGTATACTATAGTTTTGCTTATTATTTATAGTTATTTCATTTCATACTTTATCTAAATTTGTTGTGGCTTGAATCATGCCTACCAAATTAAGGCATGCTCGGCAAAGGATATTCTAATGACCAAGATCTACAAGAATAATATCATCCTAAAGGTTGCAGTCACTATATACTATTATTCTATACTATATACATTTATGTAAGGGTGTGAACAGTTGCTATTTTTGTATTGGTTGTTTGGTCCACGTGGTGTACTACCATTTGACGTTTTGCATTGAGGTAGAATAAGAGTTCACGTGGCATGCTACAAGACACACAATCCCCATCTTCACCTTGGCAAGTAAAGATAGCATTATCACCGATCATCTTTGATGTCAACCGCGAACAGCTCTGCCCCGTTTTTTAAATTAAAGAGGAACACGGTGGTGTGTGAAAGAAAGAGGGATGCTGATAAAAAGAGAGACGGAAGGGCCGACCGGCCGACCTCTGGCGTGATTCCAGCCACCACGATGGTGAGTGGAGAGTGGGGTGGATGAAGATGCAGATGGTGGTGGTGGCAGTAGCTGATGATGACTACAGCGACGGTGGTTGGCGATGAAAATTCTGATGGCTGTCAAAGGTAGAGAGTGTGGGTCAGGTAGTATGTTGCAACGGTAGTTAGGGGTAGCGGTATTGGCAGTGGTTGACTGGTTATGGCCAGAAACGGTGGTGGTCATAAAAGTGGGTTGAGAGAGAGAGAGAGAGTAGGATTGATGAAGATGAAGATGAAGATGAAGGTGGTGGTCGTTGTGTTGGTGACAGTAGTCGATGATGACAACAGTGACAGTGGGTTGCGATGAAAATTCCGGTGACTTTCACAAGCAAAGTTGTTGGATTTGTATTGTACGTAGAGTGAATATTTCAGGGGGTCTTTCGGAGTGCGATGAGAAATGACTTATTGACTTATTTGCTTTTTGAAAAAACCAATAAGTCAAAATGGTGTTTGTCAAAACCAAAAGCATTTTTAAAAATAACTTTTTGTAAAGGAGTAATAAGTTGTTTTTGATAAGCCCTAAATCCTAGTTTTTCAAAATGATTTATGACTTTTTAAAATAAAATTACAATTTTACCCAACCCTTCTTTAATCATTAACGTAAATTTGAAGGGTGTATATGATCAGTCGCACAACACATAACCTAATCACTTCACGTTGTCGTCGTCATCATCAAGACATCAACTGTATATCGAGGAGGTACATGTATATCTCTTTCGTTATACCCCAATTTTGTTTTTCTTCGGTGCATTATGATTGGTGGAGGAAGAGTAGTGGATATTTTCTTATGTATATATGATTGATTCTTACACTGCTTCCAACGAAGTTTTATAATTGAAAATATTCTTCGATCATAATTATAAGCATTTTTTGAAGATATAACTATAAGCAATTTCATTAAATTTTGTCCAAAAAAATTGTTAAGTATATTATTTTATATGTAAAAATAGTAAGAATATCTTTTTTGGTCATTTTATATGAATAAGCCAAGTCAAACACTTTAACTTATTGACTTATTGGTTTTTCCTACTTAAAAGCTAATCCAAACACCTTTTTTAAAACTTCTTTTAAAAAAGTCATAAATTAATAAGCACTTTTGATAAAAAAACACTTTTGCATTTAAACAAGCACTCCAAACACCACCTGAGTAAACTGAGAATGAAAGTTTCCGTTGACTAAAGGACTTTCAATTTCCAAATAAAAGTTCTGTCAAGTTTCATATATGAAAGTGGTTTTACCAAGTGGTTTTAGTTTAGGCCCATAGTTTTGTTTTTACATTTTACATGGCTTCATTATTTTGTTTTATATTTTAGATTTTATTTCAGTTTTCGTAAGGATATATCTATACATTTTGTAAAATCTACAAACCTTTTTTTAAACAAACTCCTAATAAAAATAATTCTTAAACTCCATGTTTATAAAAATTAACAACCTTCTAAAATAACTGCATAGTTAACCAATACTTTAACATAAGTTATATTATTATTAAGCATAGATTTTAGTTCACAATTAAACTTTATTTATTATTATCAAACAAATGAAATTTAGAATGATAATAAATTAATATGAATTAAACTTTATTTATTATTATCAAATGTTAGATCTATAAAAGAATGATACTTGCCAATACTGTTACTATTGTGTCTATATTTATGTTTTGTCTTAACTTGTAATTTTGTTGAAACATATATATAGATAAACTGCATGATTTCTTAAATATGATAAACTGTGTTTTTTAATAATGTTCTTTGAAACAGGTTTTATCACAGGTACAAAGATATCTAAACCTTGGACACAAAACATCTTTGAGGATTAGATGGAAGCTTGTACCAGTATGATGAATAGTAATGATCTCCTCAAATAAAGTAGCTTGGACAAATTTTGAGGATTTGCTAAAGACTGGGAAACTGCTAAAGTTTAAAGTTGGCAATTTATCAACTGGAAAGCTGCTGGAAAAAAATCTGTTTATTCGAGTATGTCAATACTACTCAAATAAACAAAGAGTTGAGATTTATTCGAAAACACTGTTTATCCTTCGAAGGAACAAATATATTCGAATAGATGAAAATTGACTATTCGAATAGTTGTCCTCAGAGTAATATACTTTAGTTTATTCGCAAAGGCTACTATTCGAACAACATTAAACTGTTCGAATATACTATTTGCTTTTCGGATAAACAAAGCTACTCGGATAAACAAAGTTACTCAAACATTGTTCCCTGTTCGGATGATCAAGAATAAAGAATAAAGAAATAAAGAAATAAGGACAACTATTCATTATGCTAATGGATAAAAGCTATTCGAATAGACTCATATTCTAATGCACTGTTTGTTGTGCGAATGAGTAATTGAGTGTTCGAATGATCTGTTCCTTGTGCGAATTAATACTTTGTATTATTCGCATAAGTTGAACCCGGACACGTTATCATCAGTCTACTGTACCTTGTTCGAATGAGCTCATGGCTCTTCGAACAACCTGGGTACACGTGTATTGATTGATGGCCGTTTAGTATTTGATTTATTCTCTCTGTAAATGGGCCTGACATTCTATAATCAGTCATTGTCTGTAAATAGAATAAGTTAGGGTTTTAGAAGCGATGTTGAATACGAGAGTTTGCTTTTAGTGAGAGAATTTACTGTGTGTAATCAGCATCGTCTTCTTTGCAATACAAGAACATTTTGTTTTCACTCTTCACTGTTGTTTATCATCTTTGAGCTCATGTCTTGATCCAAATTATCTTTGTTTCCGCCATTGATAGATTGTGGAGGTTTTTACCATCTTGTTGCAGTTGATTAATCTGTTTTGGATCGATCCTTACAAATTCTTAAGATCACAAATAAAGTTGAGATTTTGCTCCTTTAACCTCTCATTTTGTCTTTCGAAGTTAACACAAGTGTTACATTTGATTTTATTTTTAGTTTCAAGTTGTTCAGTTAACACCTTGTTAATGGAGGTTAAGGAAGCCAAATATCCTGCTAATTGATCATTATGAGTAGTCAATCTATCAATAACAGGTTTGCAATTAAAACATGTGGAATTTACCTCATATTCGCTTTTTTCGTTTGAGGATGTATCAGCCATAAAAGCAAACTCTGTTTGAACTTTTGAATTTCTCCTTTGTTGTCCGTCTTCATTTCTTCACATTTTTCACTCTCCACCATTTGATCCAGTAATTGTACAAATTCGCTGGTTGCTTTATTAATGATATCTTCAGTAATACCATCACCAGTTGCTTCTTCATACACTTCATCATCTGATGAGCTTCCATCTTCATAACTTGAATGATTACCATCAATAGTAATACCTGCAAATCAAACAGAATGATTTTCATTAGAAGATGTGAATTTTGCAACTTCAACTGTTACGTTTCCAAGATTTGATGTCTTCACGGTTGATGCATTTGCGGTTTGTGAACTTGAATTGGTGTTGTTTTGAGTGGACGTTGAATTCTATTTATTTGAATCTAAAGAACCACCACTAAAATCTTCACTCGATGCACTTTTTCCTCCCATATCTGATATGAAAGCCATTTGAGACTTGGAATCTGAATTTGGACAAGATGAAAAATAAAGTGAGGAGTCTTGAATCAGATTCACTCTTTTTGCTTTCCTTTGATCATTTTTCAAATTGACCAATTTTCTTTGTGTTTTATCCTTAGATTACATTAAACATACTAACACAATGCATTCATCAGTTAGAGTATTATAACACATGAACAATAAATCAAAAACTCTATTTTCTTACTTTGAATTTTAGGGTTTTTCATAGAGATTGTTGGAAGTTATTGAACAATTACTTCAAGAATGTTCCTAGCACCACTTCAAACTACCAATATTTGAAGATCAGATGATCATTTTTGGCTCTTGGGAGTGTTCGGCCGAATAGGTGAGAGAGAGGAAGAAGGGTTTTTTGTTCTTTTAATTTTGGTAATTTGGATGGTTTTATCTTAACTTTGTCTAATTATGTCATGGGTTGGGTTTGGACTTGACATGGGCTTAACTTATTTTTTTTATTCACTAACCCACTAGTAGATAGCCCATTTGTAATTACTAACTAGTAAAGTAGCCCAGTTAATATTTTTGTTCTTTTGTTGCGTTTATGCAAATCTGTTTATTCTCGTTTTCGTCTAATATTCCAATAATAATAATAATATTATTATTCTATAAGCCCATATATATGATGTGTTTAACTCATCAACTTTCGTGAACAAATACACGTGTGGGATTCAGTAATTTTTTAAACATAATTAAAGATATAACACATTTAGCAAGTAGTAAAAAGAAAGTAGTGAGGTTAGGTAAATAGTCTGAAATTGAAGGTTGTCACATTCGAACCGGTGATCTTGATCCGATTTGTACTTTCCCCCTTCACAGGAAATTGCTCATGCTATAGGCAAGATTTGGACCTGATACCTTATAAAGAGAGAGTCCAAGTACACACCTCTAAGATCGCAGTTAAATGTGTCCTCTAATTTTTTTACTTGTCTTAATACGTTATAAGTTAAAATCATTCTAGCCTTTAGTTTTTAACGTTTAAACAAAACTGTCGTCGTATTTATAATACCGATAATGTATTTTGATCCGATTGTTTACTAAAAAATTTTAAAATTATCATTTTCTTAATGAAAACGTTGAGGTAACTTTTTAAAACATGAAAACGTTTCTTACTCCGTTTTAGCATCTTTAAAATGTTTTTGCTTGAAAATGGTTTTTTTTTTATCTAAAAAACAGTTTTAGCCTTTAATTTTCAGATTTTTTTTTTTTCAGTTGATCTAAATGACTTTCTTTAACCTTTGAAAACCTCCCGAAAAAAAAAACCAACTTTTTTCAAGAAGATTTTTAGAACTTAAAAACGTTTTCTTCTAAACAACTTTCTTTGATTCATAAAATCTTTTTCTTAGTGTTTATAAACTACTTTACATAAGATACATTTTTAATACTTTTTATAATTTGTTTTTTTTTTTACTCTTTTTCTAAATAATATTTCTTTATTAAAAATTCAGAGGTAAAATATGACAAGTTAAAATTTATTTTGACGAGAGGGATGACAAGAAAGAAATATAGATACGAATAGCCTTACCGGTCTTCAAAAGGTATACACATAAACTATCCTTGGAATTAAATTGCAACAAATTTAAGTGGCCGAATTTTAGTTAATGCTCATTTTCCCAAGCAAAACTTAGGTTGCCGAATTCTCAATTTTCAGTTTTCAGTTTTCAGATTGATATAAAAGATCATTCAACAAGAGAGAATAACAGATTGCCTAATCATCTCACATGTTACAATTAAGACGGAACTCGTACGTAGAAAGCATCACATCGATATGATATAAGACAACTTCTAATCTTGTTATAATTATATATTTTTTGTGTATCTGACTCGTGTTGATCGATTCCTGATTAATCTATTACGTAAACATGATAATAATGAAAATAAAAAGACTAGAAGGAACCCGTAAGTCCAGCAGCAGCAGCATAATTGATTACAGAAGACATGATGATCTGATTGACTGGTTCCCGTTTAGGTTGCACTATTGATAATGGGATGATTGAGGGAGGCTACGAATTGTGTGGCTAGGGTT
>WOUH02000028.1:8324559-8367460 GCA_009936405.2 Stevia rebaudiana | reverse complement strand
TGCTTTGCAATCCAAAATTATAACAACTATATATAGTTGTGTAATCCGAGATCAAAATCAACCTAAACGTATAATAGTCATGTATAAGTATATATATATTTCTAACAAATACAAACGACACGACAAATATTATTATTAGAATGATTTAAGTATTCGCGTCGTGATCGATTAGATTATATTATTATTAGGTATATGTTTGTTTAAAAATGATATTTGTTATACTAAATAATATATTTATTTATAATTTACATTTAGTATTTTTTTTGTTTTATATTTAAATATAATTAATTAAACAAACTATGTCATATTATTCAAGGAAAGAATATAGTTTTTAAGTTTATAATTCAGATTATAAAAATATATATTTTAATTGATTAGGTAGTTTATACCTTCTAATTTTATAAATCAATGGTCCCAAATAAGTTATTTTATAAAATCTATCAAATATACATTTTTATATTTTTATTAAATAGGAAACTGAAAATGATGAATTTTGATATAAAATGGGTAATTTTTGGAGTTAAAATGAATTAGTTATGATTATTTAAAGTTTTAACCAAAATAATACGATTAAATAAAGAAAACACAAAAAATCAGGCCAAAACGGCCAGAACCGGGGCCAGAGGGTCTCGAACCCGGGTTCTGTGTGTGCGTGTGTAGTGTTCTAACCACTGCGCTACGCGTGGTTTACTTGAAATGTATCTGGTTGTTAAATTATTTATGTTATGGTTCCCAAATCAAAATATGTTCTTATGAACCCTAGATCGAAAATCCCTACTAATCGGACGAATTCGTGATGAAATCGTGACATGTTCATGGGGCTATTGATCAGCAGCATAAGACGAGTTTGTAGGTGTGTTTACCTTGATCGACGGTGATGTGGATGGTGGTTTGCGGAGCTCCGGCGAGTATCCGGCGTGCGTTCCGATCGGGAATGGCGAAACAGGGTCAAAACTCGATGAAACTCGTATATTTTGGTGTCTTTGTGTGCGAAAACCAAAACCCAACCGAATGGGACTCGGTTTTATACACGAAAGGGTGTTAATGGTCGAGTTTAAGGATCGTGGGTTTCGGTTCATTTGCTCGTGATTACGGACGATTAAGGAGATGAACGTTTGAATTTATTGTACCATTAATTTCGTACGTTGAAACCGATCATAGGTGTAAATTTTGGGATCGTGGGGTGTAGTAAATGCTAGGGACCCGATTAGGAAGGAAACGGGCCGGAAATGGGTGAAGATGAAGGATCCGGTCGCATGTGGGTCGCGGATGTGGGTCTGTTGACCGAGTCAAACAGCTTTACAACTTTTGCCTATTGACACATTAAACCCTCCTTGTTTCCAATTTTAGAATTTGCACACCATGTAACCATTTATTCTAGTTTTTACTTTGTTTCTTTGTATTTTGGCCACGAAAAGGATAAGTGAGTTTATTTAACCCTATACTTTATATAAAACTTTATATTTTTGTAAATTTTATATAACAAAAGTTTATAAATATTTATTTTGTTTTATTTCTTGATATATATATTATATTAACTCAATTATTAACTAGGTTTTATTGACTAATACATATATTTATGCATACTAAATTAATAATATACATAACTATTAATTATGACTTTTGAATGTGACGTAACATGTTAAATTTCACGTAAACGTTTTATTTAATGAACGATGACGGTTACATGTCGAAAAGATAACCGGAAAATCGTAAATGTTACAGTTAACATAAGTGTTTTATTGCATCCAAAATACAGTATAACCTATATAACTTAATACTCGATAAATTAATAATCTCGATAAAATTAATAATTTAGTCGGTCCCAACTTGGGACCAGTACAAAATTGGACCCCAATCGATAAAATAATAAGATAATAATTTTTTTGAAATCTCAGTGTTAATATATTGGTTACAGCAAAACTATAAATTAATAATTACTAAAATATTCTAAAATTATAGTATTGTCTAGTAAAAAATGAATCTATAGTCATTTGTTTTTTTGTGAACTTTAAATCTATATTAAGTTCATCTTTAAATCTCCTCGTTACACTTAAGAGTTGAGACACTGTATTCTCGTATTCCAACAAAAAGTTGTGAAGAGTTGTATTTTCGTAAGCCAACTCTTTAAATTAATAATTCGATATAATAATATCTCGCTAAATTTATAAAATATCTTGGTCCTAACATTATTAATTTATAGAGGTTTTAGTTTTAGTGTATATGTTATTCTAAATCTATATCTATTAGTGTGGGTATTAGAGGGGATGAAAGAGTTTTGTTTTATCAATAGATAATATAGAAAGAACTGAAGCAGGTGGCAATATATAAAGGATGTTTGCTTCACGCAAGCAATCTAATTCCGGTGTTTGCTTCTTCAATTCGTGCCTTTAAAGTACGTCTTAAACTTTCCCTGAATACAAACCTATCAAATCCTAACCTCTCTCGATCTTCACACAAATTACCCTAATAATATCAATTACGTGACCTTCAAATTCGAAAACAAATTTAACTTAACCCAAAAACTCTTAACATAAAATGAATCCAAATCCAGGCACCGTTGGTGCTGGAAGCAACACTGGCGGTGGTGGTGGGCCATGTGGAGCTTGTAAATTCTTGAGAAGAAAGTGTGTGGCAGACTGCATATTCGCGCCATATTTTGATTCGGATGAACATTTCGCGGCGGTGCACAAGGTGTTTGGAGCAAGTAATGTGTCGAAGCTACTGTTAAACGTTCCGGTGCACAAACGGCTCGATGCGGTTGTGACCATATGTTATGAAGCTCAGGCCAGGCTTCGAGACCCGGTCCATGGGTGCGTTGCTCGTCTCTTTGCCCTGCAACAACAGGTTAATTCCTCACCTACACGTACATGTCACTTATAGTTTCATATAAATTTAATTTTCACATATTTTAGCGGTACATAAAATGCATTTCATTAAAAAATGGCTCTATTTTGTTTGTAGTATTCTTAGAATTTCAATTTTGTTTTATCATAATTTACATGATGATGATGGAACTAACTTTTACTTGATTTACATGAGATACTAAGATAGGTAGGTGTATAAGAAGAATGTTCATTTAAGAACTCATTTCTCGTTGAAAATAAAAAATGTATTTAAGTTTCTTAAACATTTTTTTATTATTTTATATGTTATTATTTTTTAAAACGAAAAGATTACACCATAGAATCTGAAATTTTTGTATCTTTAATATGATCAGCATAATATTGCTAAATTACAAATCATGACGTGCGTGTAAGTTGTTTGATAATACATATATGCAGCATAACATAATGCATATATTCAATATGATATAATACGTCGTAATTCATATATAATAATAGTTCTTTTATTACTTTATGTGTTTTGTAAAAGGATTTCTCTGATTTTGTTTTCGTTTTATTTAAATTAAATATTGCTTCTCTTCTATATAAATTAATTGGTTTGTTGTTTTCTTTTTGACACAAATCCTAATTGAATTTCTTAAAATGATACTGAGTTGTCACAAATAGAACATTTATTCGATATATTGAATCAACATAATTAAATGACTTGAAATGATAGTGATCTAGTTTGTACTTGAAATCAATCCTTTATGAAAATGTAAATATTAAAATTTCTGATGCTCGTATCATAATGGATCAAAATACATTCATAGCTTACACATATACCGTTTAGTTAGAATATACGAAGACAAGAAATTAAACACCATTCGATCTGGTGTTTATGGTTGTTGCATTTAATTGATAGGTGGAGAAACACGGAAATATGGATTAATCACCCACAAGCAATTAAGAAGAAAAGTAAGAAACTCTAATACGAAAGACACTTTGAGTATGTTTAGCTCTGCATGAGCCGATATCTTCTACAACAATACCCTCAGGGGCGAAGTTTATCTAGGGCCTGGGGTCGCCGCGCGTAGTGTAAATTTCGCGATTTCGACCGAATTTTTTTTTATATATATAGGCCGG
The DNA here is from genome assembly GCA_009936405.2 of Stevia rebaudiana. Taxonomy (NCBI): domain Eukaryota; kingdom Viridiplantae; phylum Streptophyta; class Magnoliopsida; order Asterales; family Asteraceae; genus Stevia; species Stevia rebaudiana. Next base: position 8,363,489 of record WOUH02000028.1, on the reverse strand, counting down.
CAACCCATAAAACCCCTTAAAATTCTACATATATGATCTTGACAACCCATGAAATCCCGGGCAAGCTTCGGCACTTAATACCCTTCCCCTTTCATGCACCATTACAAATTAAGGATTTTTTTAATCAATTTTATATTATGGAGTTTTGTACAACTAAAGTGAGTTTCACAATTATTTTCTTCCGGTCATTTATTACATGAATAGAAAATTCTATTATGATAAACTTTATATACATAACATATATATTTACTATATATATTTTAAGCTCCCCTAGTGTATATAACTTTAGATAAGTTCAGTACGTTTGCAAAAAAAAGGGGCACACTGGACCAAACATGAACAAGTGTAAAGGGGGGCGATGTTGCTAATATTAAAAGAAAAAATGATTATTATAGTATATCAAAGAACTTGTATGTTATAAACCGTGTTTAGTATTTTGAATTAAGGAGATTATAAGTGTATGATTAAATAATAACTAGTGGCTGTTCTGGTCTCTGACAAGTGACAACTATTTGAGACTACAAATGTTTCCTTTTTCACAATGAAGCCTGTTTTTCTTTTTCTTTTTTTTTTTTTTAATAGGAGATGGTCGGCCTTTTGCTAACCTAGCTCGTATCTTCTTTTCGAGGTTCGTAACGTTAGAGTTCATAGATCTGTACCGAATATCCGAAAGTCAAGAAGCACTTTCGAATTGAAACAATTTGATAGTTTACTCTGGGTTTCTCAACCGGATAACACTTAGAAATTTCAAAAACAAATATTAAAATATTGCAAGAATTTTGTGAACCAGAAACGATGAACAAAAAATATATCTCGTATTTAGACTTGGGTGCCAGAAAGAAACTGTCATCAAACATTTACTTTTCAACAGTTGCGGATCTAGAACATTGGTTCAGGAGTATTTTTTTTTTTTCATGTACAGGGTCAAAACCGAGGCGATAAAACAGTCAACTTTTCGTACGCGAGACGACCATATATAAAAACACTTAAAAATGATATATACCGCATATAATATAAGGAACACGTTAATATATCATGATTAATAAAAAAATTCAACTGCTTTTAAATAAATAAATACCAAAAAAGAAAACTTTATGGACCATTAAAATAGTTTTACGTACAATCAAAATAAGAATACCTTTAAATATACAATAATTTCTAGGCATCAATCATTAGAAATAAATCATAAACTTTATAAGGTGAATTCTTTTTATTGAACTACATTTATTTCATTTTTTAACTGTGAATATTTTTGTAATATAAAAAAAAGAAACATTAACTTTAAAGTTCAATATAATATTGGAAATATGAGTGTGAATAGAATGTCTCATATATGGGTCTCACATTGTCCAACACTGGTGGATTGAACACAAAATAGTTAGTTTATAAAGATAAACCTCATAATGCGTTTCAATGTCTTGTGATGGGTTTTATCATAGGTTCTACCCTCGCGCAGTGGGTGCAAAAACGGGTTTACGATGTCATTTATAAAAGTATTAATCATGGTTCTCTATAATATGTGGTTCTAAAAAGATCAATCTATCTATAGACATATGATTACTATATACGAGTAAAATTACGTATTATACAGTTCCCATACATATATGATTTGATGGAAAGATATATGATTGAGTGAAGAGTACAGTTATCAACATACTCAAAGTTTAATATGTTGCTTTTAGTTTAGTTTTCTGTTGCTTCCAAGGAACAACTTCCACCCTTCGAAACTTGTAGACTTTTGAAATCAGTAAATACTTTAAAATATTATTTATATTGCTAAAAGCATATTTCTCTTAAAACAGAGAAACTTTGTCATGATAACCAAAGTAACAAATTTATATCGCTACTTAACTTATTTGATGTGCATGACAATCTCTTTATACTCTTTTATTACCAACTCTCGTACGTGCTTCTATAAATATTTCAAAAATATTGCTAAGTTAGAAAAAAAAAATCATTATTAAAATGTAAAAAAAATGAATATAACAGCTATATGCCCTATATATCAATCTACATATTACGTTTTATTATTAGTCTATACCTTGATCTTACCTACAAACACATGTTTATTATTTAATTGTTTTCTTAGATTATAACAAACACATTATAACTAGTAGTTTGCCTTAATTCTGACTAAAATCTTTAATTTAAACAGGTAGCGAATTTACAAGCTGAACTCTCTTATCTTCAAGCCCACTTAGCAAACCTAGAGATTCCGACACCTCCACCACCACCTCTGCCACCTCAACCACCAACTCCACCGCCCGGATTTTCAACCGCCAACCTCCCGATCACCTCATGTTTTCCGGCTAACTATGATTTATCACTACTTTTTGATCCAATGACACCGTCAATTCAACCATTAGCGCCACAAGTGGTTTCCATGCAATTCAGTGGTGGCGACACTGGACCTCCGCCCCAACACGGTGGTGGTGGCGGCAGCAGCGGTGGTGGTGGTTGTGGTGGCGGCGATCTTCATGAGCTAGCTAGAGAGCTTTTGCAAAGGCAGAATGTTGGTTCTTCAGAAACTTTAACTTTACCACCACATGATATATGATGAGATGATGAGTTTGACTAATTGACTATCTATCTTGACTTTATGATTGGTTGACTACAAATGATCCAGGAGTTTGACCATTGAATGATTAATGATTATTGATCTTTCTATCTCTTATTAACCTATCAACTGTTCATATATTCAGAGAAGTAATATATGCAAGTGTAATTATGTTTTTGTTATTTTATTATTCAATTCAATTTTCGTAAGACTGTTTAGCTATTATTAAGTTCATAATCCAAGTGGAAATATCTTTACATAATCAAAACATAAGAGAAATTCTCAAATCATTAGTGTTTTTATTATTTCCCCAATTAAGCTCAAGTAGAGTTGGAACAAAAAGTTCTTTATGGTAGTTATCATTTACATTCAAGACCCTATAAACTACAATATGAAACTTTACAACAGTAGTCCTGCTTCTAACCAACTTTAACTACCATATTAACCGTAACAACGACTCATAAACTTTCTTTAGTGTTGCAATTATCTTCAAATGAATGGGGCAACAAATGTGTAAACAAAAATAACATCATAGTAATGCACTAATTATACAACTCCTACGAAATGACGGGTAATAATAAGCGAGTGTCGAGAGATTACATACAATGATGCTCGTTGCAAAATTGTTAATTAACTACTTTGTAACGCGTCAACTGAACCATAATCTCTCAGAACGCGCTCAACTTCTTCAACAACTCCCAAATCTTTAAACCAACGCGCTAATTTCTCTGAAGATTCTTTCCCAATCATTATCCCATCTTTCTCCAAATCCATCAATAAATCCATAACTTCCTTAAGTTTATTATCCTTTTCATAAACATCTAACATTAAACTTACACATTTGTCATTAGGAAGTATACCAGCTCTCCTCATATTTTCAAATGCAACACGCGCTTCTTGACTTTGACCTGCGGTTACATACGCGTTGATGAGAACCGCACATATTTTAACATCAGGAATAATACCAGCGATCTGAATCGCATCAAATGTTCTTTGAGCTCCTAAACTATCACCACTCATGGAATACGCGCGTAACATCGCCTTATAAACTTCACTTTTTGCATAAATTTGTTGAGATTCCATTTCTCTAAGTAGGGTTTCACCTTCGTTTAACATTCCAGCTCTTATGTATGCCATAACCATTGACCCGTAAGCTCTGTTATCTAAAGGAAGCACGAGTAGTTTCATTTCTTCAAATGTGTCTTTTGCAAGATTAAAGTTACCAGATTTACTGTACATGTGGATTAAAGCTGTTAATGTCACTTGATCACATTCAAATCCTCTGTTTTTCATGGCTTGTAGTGTGTTTTCAGCATCTTGTAATCGATCTTGTTTCGCGTAACCGTGAATTATCTTCGTATAGTCACGAATATTTGGTTCAAACGATTCTTCAAGAAGTGCAAATTCAAACACCTACGATTTTTAAGCTGAAAATCAATCCTTTTGATCTAATTCTATGAAACATCTAAGACAATAAAATGTCAAGTAAATTTTCCCCAAAATGTATATTAACAAGTGCAGAAATTGAAAAAATATACCTCGAAACGCAATGGATGATTCATGTTCTCCAATTCTTTAAGAACAACAAGCCAATCAGCTCGATCAGGTTTCATACTCTTCACCCACGAAGATAACAACACCGACATGCTAGTTGTTTCCGGCGTAAAACAAATCAGTTGTTTCATCAAAGCTCTGCATCGATTCGTCAGCTTTTTCGGCAATCGAGATATATGATTCCTTTGAACATCGTTAATTTTATCAAGGTTGATTTCAACCCACCTAAACTTGAGTCTCGAATCTTCAACTTCCTGCATTTGCCCCAAGTCGCTAACGGCACATACCAACCGGAAAATTTGAGGGTTTACACGATATGAATTTGTTAGTTTAGGGAATGGAGATTGCTTCCATGAATGGAAACAATGAAACTCTTGAGTTTTGCAGATTAGGGTACAGTTCGAATTCGAAAAGGATAACATGATTACCGGGAAAATGAACAAATAAACCTAGATTTTATGAAACTGGAGAGCATCCAACATGGTTAGGTCATGGAAAAAGGGAAAAGAATGTAAAATCTTTGCTGGATTATAGGTTTAAAACCAGTTTATGAAGGTAAGAATTAAGAACACCAAAATGTATGTTGCAGGAACTAAAAGAATCAGATAGAATGAAGCTAACACGGGTGTTTGGATATCGGATTAACGTTGCAGAAACAACTAAGGGGTGTTTGGATTGTCTAGACTAACAATGTTTAATTGTTTAAATCAAGTAACAATTAATTTATTTCTTCTTTTTTTTTTCTAATAAGGTGTCTTTCTTTTATAAGCTATGTAGTAACGTGTTGCTTCTTTAAGAGATTCATCGCGAAAGTGGTTTCACAAGGTAAAAAATATGTGTTGTTTATCAAGTAATTGAGGTTACTAGTCTCATGACAGACATTTGGTTAAACTAGAAGAAAATCTTTATGGGATGTGTGTTAGTCATTCTAAGAAAAACAACGTAGGTATACTTAAAGTGTATGGAGTTCTCTGATTTCAAGTTTTAATTTATTGGAAGACACTCCTTAACATATGCCACATGAGAGTTCTGAGATAATTTCCAATTGCAATTTATTTGGATTTCGAGTTGTAATACATCCTTGTGGACTTGTGGTTAAGGTTTTCAATAAGCAAGAGGTATGATATATTTAGAAATTTTGAGAGGTCATTTTATAAAGTAGAAGCATAGGGATTTAAAGTGTAATTACCAACTAATGATTTTCAATTAGCTTACATTGTCGTTTAAGTATGTTGTTCGTTAATGAGATTGACATACAAAAGTTGAGACCACCTCCCTCCCACGATTCCCTTTTTTTTCTTCTGCTATCATTTAAATTGTTTGTATCATTGTTAGTCATAATTGTGTAGTTTGGAAAGTAATAAGTTTGATATCAAGTTTTGTTGTATGTTGGTTAGTGGTTACAAATTCTCATATGATGTCTCTAACAAATATTGCTTAGTTTTTTTTGTGTTGTGAGTTTATTCCAAATAAACAAAAACAGATATTACATGTTTTATATGAAACGTAAAATTGGTTTGGTGGGTCGTCTTTTGGGTAAAAATAGTGATGAGTCCGATTGTAATTTATGTATTTTTTTTTATCAGAGTTTTGATTCTTTTAATATTTCTAAAGTGACACTTTCCAGCAGAATTTATCTTAAATAACAATTTTAATAAAACATAACTCCATGTCTGTTTTAGAGTTATGAGAATGTGATGATTCGTTTCTGGTGTTATTATAGATTCCACAAGGGATAAACATCCGACAGTTTGGCCGAGTGGTCTAAGGCGCCAGATTTAGGCTCTGGTCCGAAGGGCGTGGGTTCAAATCCCACAGCTGTCAAATGTTTTTTTTTTTAAGTTTCGATAATTTGTTTATGTAATTTTAAACGGAGATGATTCAGTTTTGTAAAACTCCAAAACGCGCGCATCTTTATATCCAATCTAACGTTATCTGATAAGGTTATTAAATAAAAAATACAATTTGGGATTTGATGTAATGAATTAGTTTGATAGTTTCACAATAACTTTTAGTCACTTTTAATAAGAGTATGTCACATAAATCTTCAGCTTCTGTTTCTATATGTTACACGTGATAATAGATACCTCGGTTATTCGGGTTTACAAACATGATTATGTGGTATTTTTTATTTATTACCAACCTAAGCCCTAAAACCCACTGCAATTTCGATTTTGGTTCCATGTTTGCTTTGTAACCTTCAAATTTGTGTGGAGATGACAAAAAGTTGGTCCTTTTTCATCTTTTCAAAGTTCCATATTTTAATTATCACCACATGAACATCAAAAAGCTCCCATAATTAATTGCAAAAATAGTAATAACGCATGGACAGAAAGCTCAAATGTAATAATTGGTGGAGATGAGAAGCTCAAATTGCAAAAAAAAAAAACAATTTTCATTTAAAATATAACAAGAAAAGAAATATATTGTCATGATTCATCATGTGATTGAGAAACAATGACGGTTGAAAAAACTTGAGGATGTTATTGTGGATCCGTTATTCATCATCGAGTATCTCTCTGTGAAGATGCATGCACGACGTGGAGCAGTATTTATAATTGTACCTATGAAATGGAACTTTACCCGCCAATGACAGGTGGCAGTATGAACATGAGGTGTCTGATGACGTGGCACCCGTATTTTTCTGTGATTGGAGGGCTGCGATTCGCCTCTCGGCAGCAGCAGCTCTCTTCTCCCTCTCTTCATCCTGTGCTCGTTTTAATTCCTCCTACAATTACAAAAAAAAATGTTTTGTTTTTTATAAGGCTTCAATAATAATTTTCAGCAGACATAATAAAAATAAATTAAAAAAGCAAAATTACCTCTTTGGTCATCTGTGGTGTGATGGATCGCGATTGAGATGATGAAGTTTTCTGTGACTGAGCTGCCTCCGCCTGCGTTTTGGCAACAAAATGAAAAAAATAATAAAATAAGAATGCATAACTTTAATAAGTGTACATATTTTTATTTTATTTTAAATAAACATATACACACCTCTCCCTTCTTTTCTCTAGCTTTCTTCAGCTTCTTCAGTTCTTTTGCTCTTGCTTTCCTTTTTGCATCTTTATCTGCCTGTAAGAAACAATTATATACAATTCTTATTTAACCGCAAGCTAACAGAAGATCTATATATATATATATATGTATTAAAATGACCTGTTTAGCATTCTGAGATTCCTCCATTTCTTTTGTCAATGGACTGGGAACTTTAGCAGCATGCCAATCCCACTTATCGAGATTTAAAGCCATAAACCGTCTAAATGTGTTTCTAACTTCTTTTTCAGTTGCAACCATATACGCGGTTTTCCCTCTTTCATCTACAACACACGGATCCAAACCTTGTTCTAAAAGTTCCAAAACTTCTTCTACATTTCCCGCTTTTGCTGCTTCATGTAAACGCGTTGATACAAAACTTACTTTACTCTCCTCACCACTTGATATAACCAAATCTTCCATACCATTAACAATACTAGCTTCACCAACTTCCTTATTATTATTATTATTATTCGTCAAATTCTTTTTGCTAGAACTAGGTGGTTGCTCATGTGTATGTAAAGTTCTAGAATCTTCTTTAGTAATGGGAACTGTTTCTTCATTTGGTTCAGGAGAAACTTGCGTTAATATGTTATATAGGCGTCTTGCTTCCTTGAATGTTGGTCTCCTGACAGTTAACGGGATGCGTCTGATCGCGTTTTTTTGACAACTAAAGTACGGAGTTTCACCGTCAAATAGCAGTTGGCGGTTGTCTGATGGTGCATGAATGAAGATACAAGAGGAAGCATCAAAATATGGCTTCCAGGTGGATAGTAATTCTCGAATATCCTGATTGTGATAAGATAATTCTTTGAGTGATTTAAACATAATAAAATAATAATAATAATAATGTAAATACCTTCTTTAAAGCAAGCTCGTTGTGTCGGCGTATTGAAGCACCTGCAGAATGCGCAATTTTACCACTGGCATCTTTTGATGACTGCTTTTTACCAGCTTTGGCTCTTATGACATATCTACATGACAGTATGACACATGAATCATAATCATGCATATTTCAATAAGCAGAAGGAAAATGGTAATGAATAATAAAAATCTTTAAAAATACACGTATGTTGTACCATATAAAATCTTATCATATATTCACATCTGCATCAACTTTTTTCTCAATTAACACCATAGTTGTTGGATAATGTATGAATTTCCTTTATAATTTATAAAAGTGAAATAAGACTTGTCTACCTCAGTGAATCATTTAGATGGTTAAATACTATTTATTTACAAAAGTCAGTAACTGAGTATTATGGTTGCCAAGAAAGAAACAGCATTGGAAAAAGGTAAAATACTTTTTAGGGATTTGATAGAAAATGAATCAATATATAATTTTCTGTCAATAATTATGCCCCAAAAAAACATGAAACCTAAAAGATGATGTAATCACTAACCTGTGGAATGTTTTATGAGCCACAACAGAATTTCCATCAAAAACACAACCAGCAAAGTGGCCACCACCGGCAAGCAACATCACTCTAAAATGTGTATTATCTCTAGATTCATTGATCACATAACGCAGTCTTGCAGTCAATTCTTTCTCTGTAACACATGGCAAAACATCATCCAACATGATACCAGATTTACCATGATCAAAAATTATTTTCACAGTGTCATCTAGAAACAAGCTTTTCCAGAGTGAAATTATTTCTCCATTTGCTAAATGCACAAATATTTTCCTTTTATTACTTCCCAATAATTCCTTGTTTATATCATTGCGGAGACTGGATTCCCTGTCATCTTCATCTTCTGAACCTGATATACTTGATATATCATAATCTTTAACCATTGAATCAGATGCCCACTCATCAAAATCATCCTCTTTTAAAGTATCCTTTCCTGCAACTGTGAGTTTTACCTGATAATATAAAATAATTGGTAATAACACACCGCCTATTTAATATTATTTTGGTAGTAATTAAGCAAATGAAGTGACCAGATAGATACATAGTGCACAAAGCTGATCCAAAAACTAGTTTAACTTAATAGTTCATACGCCATTGAATTTTCACCAGATAAGTTTTAAAAGGGAAGTCTTTTCTAGAGTTATGTACTTAAACATGCTTAACATAAATCAATGTACATATTCAATCCAATTCATTGATTCATGTATTCACCTCAAAGGATTATTTTGGTCAAACAAGAACAAAGAAAGGTCCACCAAAGCTTACTCAGGTAGCAATGGAGTCCATTTTGTTATGAGTAAGACCTTTGTGTTCTAGTCTGCCGATTTTTATGAATTGGAATCTAGAAGGTGGAATAGAGAAGATACTATAACCAATCACCCATAAACTTTGCTTCGAGCTAAATAAACTTAACAAATTAAGAATTTTAGCGTAAATTGATTTGATGAAAACTTTATACAGTTAAATAACAATGATTGAATCTAAGCCACAACAACAATAGCACGAACAGAGACCTTTAAACTTCTTCTATAACACGCGAATTCAAGGAAAAACACATAATAAGGTAGTAATCACATAAGTAATCAGTAGTTTAAGAGAATTTACATTGATTCTATGGAAATCGGACTTGAAGTGAGACCGTTGATCTTGAAGCGACTCAAAACTGGATTTACAAGTATTACACGTCCATCTCTCACAAGAACTAACATTTTTTTTATCCGTTGTTGAATCTTCTTCTTCAACCTTAGTTTCCTTACTAATAGTCGCGGTTGTTGCGAGTTCAGAGATAAAGGCGGTTGATGAGGCTGAAGGATATTCAAGGAGACGGCATGAATCAAAAAAATCCGACGGAACTTCGAAGATCGAACGGTATATCCTCTTAGGCTGACTCTGTTGCTCTAAATTGACTCCGGCGGCACTCCGGCCGGTAGTCAACTCCGGTGCCGTATCCATCGCAGATACACCTGTGAGCTGTGACTAGGTTAAGGATTTCAGTTATTGTGCGATTGTGTTCGGATGGCACAAGTTGGGAGTTACTGGTTCAATGCGTCGGGTCGACCCAACTGGTTAAACGAGTTGGAACAATCGGTAATTCGGTACATTTATAACTGATTTATGTATCATATATTTCAATAACAGGCACAAATAAATATTATAAGATTGATACGTTCTAACATCCGAGCTGCCTGTTTATCTTCTATTTTAATGTAAAAAATTTGTATAAAATATATGATTTATCATTACATTATTTTAATTATTATTTTAATTTATATGATTTGAAACTTTGTATTAACATCTTATGTCTTGTGTGTTATTTGATAATTTCAGCGAATCCGTTTACAAAACACAAACGAAAAATATATATTTCACAATAAATAAAGTTGCGTACACAAACATCTGGTATTCTAGCGCATATAATGTAAAAAATTGTTATAGTAATACATACTCTTCTTAAAATCTTGGATCTGTAACATCTAGCCGTAACCAAAACACAAAACATTACATGAATCTTTTGTTTCTTTTCGTTTTTTCAATATCCGAAATTGAGGTAGAAAATTGTCATACAAATCTTTTACTTATATGAAATGTTCATGCATTGAAGAGTTTTCTAAAAGGTCCATCAGTTCGGTCTTTGGCGGCTTCAGTCAAAGCAAGGAACCGTTTGAAACCGGTTGTAGCCGCACCTCTACCAAGAGCTGCAGCTCTGGTGAGGACATCCTCTCTAGATGCAACCAATGCACCTGAAAGTTGGCTAACCACCGGTGAAGGTGTAGGAGCCACCGGTGGGATCACCGGTACAGTTGCTGACGTGGCAATCGGCACTTGAGAGATCCCGGACCCACGTTTGTTGAAGTCTTCTAATATTGTTTGTTGGTCTGCCTTTTTCAACCCCTGTAATATAATCAAATAACGAATATTACAAGATTTAAAATACTCTTAGTTGATATGAAAAATATTTTGAACGTTCATAATTAGTAACGCGATGTCGCGATATATGTATTATATACTATTATCAAACCTTGAGCTCTAGGATTCGTTGAAATTCAGAAGGTGTTCCTTCGGGTAGTAGCGCGCTATATGTATCTGCAACCGAGTCAACCGGGGACAGGATAACCTATACATAACATAGACATGACATCACCATCACAAGTTCACAACCAATTAAATTTTTAAACTCAAATAAAGACTTTAGTTTTTGCTCATAATTTCTTTTTAATTATTTTTAGAAGGGAAAATAGAATAATGGATTAATCACAAACCTTTAAAAGTGCTTCTGCTTTGCTCATTTCACGAGAAACGAATTTTGTGTAACTAGCAGCTCCTGAAGTCTGTTCAGAGAAACTTTTAATTAATTGAGACTCAAATAAAAAAATTTCAATAAAATATATATATCTAAAAAAATTGCAACATTTGTAGAGCATACAAAGTATTACCTGTTTTCCAAGGGATGGAATATCTAAAAGTATTGTCTTCACAGCCTGAGTATCCAACAACATCTGCAGAAAAACAACACATTAAAAAAATATCATATAATAAATTCAACTAAATATTAAAAAATTATATATATAAGGAGAAAAAAAAAGTATAAAAAAGTACTTGTTGAGCTCCAGTTTCAGATATTTGCTTGCATTTGAAGATATTGAGATAGAAACGTGGACCTAGAGAGGATGCAAGCTGCATAAAAAATCAGGTTATAAACCACAAACATTGTGGATTTATATCTTTTTTAGTACAAAACATATGGCTAAAAAAATAACAAACCTATAAAAGACTGAAGAAATAATAATAATAATATAAGGATATGAAACAGGAAGGCTGTTAACCTTGTCTAAAAAGAACTGGAAATAAATTGGAGAGAGAAGGCTTCCAAGTACAGGTATGCTACCATTAAGTATCATTTTTATGTTAGTGACATACCTGCAACACAGCAAATATTTCAAAAAAAAAAAAAAAAATAGTGCTATATTTTAGGTTTCATATGCGCAAACCCGCGTCTTACTCTGATTGATCACCAACACTTTCAAGTGTAGCCCATGGAACGCGTGTCATTGTAGCCATTTCAATGTCGAATTTGGTTTCCAATCCGTTGACTAATGTTACCAATGCTTTGGTTATAACTGCTGAGAATTCGTCCTGAAAGTAAATAAATAATGTTCAAGAGATGATATTAATTGATTATAAATATCAGAGACAAATAATAATAACATATATGTGTGTGTGTATTGACATTAACATATTTACCTGTACTTCTGACATGTCAACAGCATCAACCAACTGGGTGTCTATTATTTTGGAGACATTTTCAGCCAATTCTTCAGCCTGTTAAAGCAAATAACTCAAATAAATCCTACTTACATAGAGAGGGTTTTATAATAAATCAAAAATGGTTGTATGCTGTGAGTAACATAAAAATTATAGTAAATTACATACATGGTCCCTACCTGTAGTTTGGGTACTAAGGTTTAAAAGTAATGCGTTGGGATTTGTGCTTTCAAATTGTAACAGGTTTGGGTATTGAGGCCAACTTCCATTAACTTTTCTGTTAAGTTTTGGAGAAATGACCGAATTACCGTTTGACTTCTTGAATAGTTGAAGTCAAAGGGTATTTTTGTCATGTCACCCTAATTCAGCAAAAAAATTCATGAAAGTTAGCCTTAATACCTGAAAGCACAAAATGAAAAAAATACCCTTTGACTTTAACTATTCAAAAGGGTAATTCGGTCATCTCTACAAAACTTAACAGAAAAGTTAATGGAAGTTAGCCTTAATACCCCAACTCGTTACATAATTGAAGGAGCAAACCCCAAAATTGTTACTTTTTAACCTTAGTACCCAAACCTGTTACTTACCATATGTGTAATTAATTAACTTTAAAAATAAAAAACTTAGACAATGTGGAAACAATGTTTTAAATTCTCACACCATATACACAACATGACAATTGACATGTAAAAAGCTTACCGTTTTATGACAATATTCTGCTGTGTTCACAATATAGCATATCATCCTTTCATCTTTATCAGATGTCTGCATTCAGTGTTGCACAAAATTAGCATCAACAACAGTAAGTGAAAAAGTATTGATAAAATCATTAAAAAATAAGATGGAGTTTATAGAACCCAACAAAACCTTAATTTGTCCATCCATCCCTGTGGCAGCTGCAACAATCCCTGTGCCACCTTTAGGCAACTTCATAAAAAGCTTTGTAGCATATGCTTTAAGAACTCTTTGAAAAACCTATCAGCCAAACAAATGAATCAATTAAAAAAACCGATCGTAAATTTTTAAAACTTTATTCAAATTGGTTGATAGTTTATGCAAAATTATGATGGTTAGTTATCTAGCAAAGGGTAGTTTTGGTATTTTGATTTAATCAATTCCATTTGGATGAAGAATGTGTAGCTGTCATAAATGGAAACATTTGCATGAGCAGAACTTAACTTCTACAAAACAATGTAATGACAGTAGACAAAATTTAAACAATTTATTCCAAAACTGACCTTGAATAAATTTAGCAAAGTTTGATTCTTTGTTAAAGCAGAACACCGCTTTAAGCTCCTTCTGATAATCAAGAATACCTAATATAAAGAAAGTGTGGTAGGTTAGCAATCCAAAAGCATCATTCTTTATGGTGAGAAATAGCACATAAGTATAGTTTAATTAAATTATTTACACTAGAGAAAAGAGTAAATTATTCTGTATCAGTTGATAAAATATTGTGCAACAGAACTTACTTGCATACTACTAGATAAAATACTAGTTTGACTTCCATCATCCATATCCCATGTTTCTTCCTGTAAGTTTGAAGATATATGCCTATGATATTTAGAAAAAAAAATGGAGGTCAAAATGGTAAATCAACACAGAGGCCGTTAAAACCTGAACAAGTTTCTCCAGATTGTCCATAAGTGTCTTCTCTTCGAATTCTACATAAACCGTCAAGTGTGGTTCAAAGCAAGATGATATGATTCCACGGAAATTAAACTGCCATAATAATCAAAGTAGAATAAAAATATAAAACTCACCACTAACTTTTTTAATTGCATTTAATGTAAATATGAAACTAAATGTACAAAATTAAGCCATATAATTGCAATTTAAAAGTTAAAAAGTAAAAACTTACCCCAGCTCCCGGAACAGCTAAATCTTTATCCTGACAATATAAAGTTTGTTTGTAGTCATTAAATAAATAAAAAAAGTTTCAAAATTCAAAAACATAAAAAAACAAAAAAATTGTAGAAACTTAAAGCAAGTTACATCATCCTGGTTTCCCTGATGTGCAGCAAGCTTTTTCTCATACTTCTTACGAATGTCAAGTACAATTTGATTATTATTTTCTGTTTTATCTGTTTCCTCAAAACCATCTGATACAGTTCTGCTACTACCACTACCACCAAATTTATCTGCCAACTCTTCTTCGAATTCTATTGTCCGTTGTAACGCCTGCACATGATTCCAGAACATAAAAAAAAAGTCTAAAATCAGGTGCTGAAAATATTAAATACGCTAAACTGCAAGCAACATATACAGTTCGCATTTGAACATTATATAGAACCAGTTTTAATTATAGACCACAATAAGAAATATTTACACCGTGATAAATTACTACAATCACTACGGTTAAAAAGCAGCAGCAAGAATGACCATTTTATCCTCAAGTTCAGCACTTACCATCAGTAGTGTTGCAACATCTGGCTTCTCTTTCAAATTCTCCAAAATATCCTCAAGTTGTGTCCTAAAATAAAGAAAACATGCCAATAACTTATCTAGAAAATAATAGCATGAACAATGTCACTTCAAATGGAATATTTCCTCAATATGGTTCAAGACATAAAATCATTTCGTTATATTTGGAGAATAAAACAACAAACCTTGTCAATTTGCAGAACTGGATACAAAGCAGATAATCAACATGCCATGAAGTGGGAAATATTTTCCATATCTCCTCATTTGTTCTCAAACGGCGTTTGACCCAAGCATATCTTCTCTCTGTTTTATCCAATTTTGCTAGTTCTGGTACATTATAAGATATTTAGAATTATACTTACAGAGTTACGGTTATAGCTACAAAAAAAGTTAATTATTGAAAAAAAAATATATATATATATATATACACATATATATATATATATATATATACCAGCTCCTTCAAATATCTGCTGATAAGAGATAAGTTCTCTATCACAAAAGTTTTTCACCAACTCTTCTCTCACTGATGGCTCCAATGCATCAACAACTAAACAAGCATCTGATAAATGTTGCAGCAAATTACTCTCTTCTGTCTCTTTCCCTGTACCTAAGCTGGGATAAAAGAATTAAAAAAAAAAAAAAGCAATCATTAAATTGCAATATTGATGTTTGTTTGTATATCATGTTGAATGATTCACCAGATGTTTCAAAAAAGTTGTATTAGAGAAATGTAACCAAATAATAGTGATGTGTTTAAAAAAAAAACAAATTTACACACCTGGAGAAATCAGAAAACACATGAGACTTGAGAATTTGCTTTATGTTCTTGAATTTATCTCTTAGCTCGGTGATCTTCGGGTTATCTCTGTAGCCATCAAAATGACTACATAACTGGCTGACAGCCTAAAACATTTAAAAAACATGCATATTATAAAATAACACATGTGTTCATGCAAGAAAATATTTCATAATTAGCCACACAGATTCTCCATCAATGTTGGACTTCCTTTCATAAAGAGTACCTTTATGACACCTTTTAATCAAATGCACTTGTGGTGGTTGTATATTAAGGGTTGGATAATATAATGTACATCAAATAAGTTATTCTACTGTCAATTAAAAACAAGAATCAATCTACAAATACATACCTCCAACTGTGCAGAAGCCTCTTTATATTGCCGTTTTGAAGCCATTACTTGAAGTTGTTCTATGGCGGATACTGTCAAAGTTAAAGTGGAGAATTACTCTAAAAACTTGTAGGGTAATAAAGATAAATTATAAGACTTTATATCAGAAAAAATAGCTTCTGAAGGAGTTTTTCAAACATAATATATCTTGATAATCTTCAAAATAAATATATTTTTCGAGTACAAACCAAGCATAGTAAGACGATGGAGGGCTGTGATAGTAGTTGTAATGTGCTTCTTTGCAAAATCCAGCTTTTTAATGTCACGACATATTTCTTGAACCATTGTTTCACTTTGCTCAGCTTTGCTCTTAATTTCTCTGACTTTATACATAAGTTCCTGCAGTAGAATATTATCAACAAAAGCGACGTAAATATTGTAATTTTTGTAACAAAAAAAAAAGCAATTATAATGAATCTTTTGGAATAAAAGAGTCCCAACTGACAACAATACATAAAATGTTAACAAACCTTAACAGCACTTGTAGCTGCTGCCAGATCCTCCTTTGCTTTTGAACCTGAATTACTCTGGATACAAAAAGTTCAACAATGAAGTGTGAAGATAGTCCTCTAAAACAATAATAAATGGTGGATATAAATTATAGGAATCACAAGACCCCAAATTAGTTTGAGGGTTGATAAGAGAGGTAAAACTGATGTCCCAAATGTAACGTTTTTTATGATTAAAGGCAAGAAAAAACATTGACAAACAAAATTTCACCTGCTGACGGACAGCTGTTAGAATTTCAGCATCTACAATGCGTATCTCATTGTGTACTTTTTGCATCAGTGGTTCTACACCCGATAAAGATGCTTCTGGAAAGTGAACATTTCATAATATCAAACATCAGCAAAGACTTAAATATAAAAAGATTAATCATAAAGATAAACACAACTATGCAAATGGAGATTGGGGCATATGAAGCATTATATAATAGAGACATTGATGTGTGGTTGTAAGTGTCGCCTATAAAGGATGAAGTTTACTGATTTTCTAATCTTGAAATTTTTTAAGAAGTCATAACTTGGTGTTTTCTGTTTAAATTTCAGAATTCAGATGCACCTCTTATATAGCTATATTTCCTTTTAATATGTCAGTTTGAGATTAAAAGTTTTGTCAAGCATGTGTATCTTTGCATATTCATATGTTGTACATAGCTTCCATTAAAGCTAGAATAAAGGAGGCAATGATTCATGGCATGATTTGAAGCACATATTCTTGGACAGTTCTCTATAAATCAATGTTAGCCAAATTTAAGTATACAACTTCCATCAGCAACAAGATCCCTTCAGCCTAAAACTGCTAGTTATGCCCCATATTTGTTTGGACTATATGTTTCAGTTGCATCTTTGATGAACAACTAAACACTATTGTATCCTGTATGAACTCTCAAGAAGAAAGTATCTCACTACGATCTGATCTTATAATCAAATCACACATGCAATTACACATGGAACGTGAAATGAGCTTACCTGTAGGAAACATCTGGTTGATGTAATCCAAAGTACTCGATTTCTCCATTCTCTACTAATCTCGCAAAAATCCTTACACAGCAATTACCTAATCAAACAGAAGCATTCGGTAGTGAATAAACGACTAATTAAACAACATATCAGTTTTTAATAACGCGGAGCAACATCTCGATTCACGCACAATCAGACATTACAAAGAGTGAGATCTGAATCACCTAATTCGCCAGGGGTGAGTGTAGATCATGGAATTGGATGAAAACAGATGCAATTCATCTCCCAGAATATATGAATCTTCCGGAAAATGAGAAGATAACGGTAGGATCACGGCGGAATACGGTGATTCCCGGTGGCGGTAACGGTGATGGTTAAGTTGTGGTGGTTCTGTAGACGATTTTGACTATTTCGTTCTTTCATACACTTCAGTCAAATCCTATATCGAGGGTGTTCCCTGTTCCTTAACCATTGAATTCAGAAACGAACCTCGAACAACTTAAAATTTTCATTTAGAACCTTGATCTTTTGTGTCTCAACCAAATAATCCGATCGGCCCAAGTCGTCTTACTAGGATATGGACCCATATATTACTCAAGAACCATCTTTTACGTAAAAACGATAACAACTAAATTGCTATTATAAAGAACAAAGTAGTATCATAATATCTTTTCATGTTTTTTGTAAAAATTCTGATATCCAAAGAGATAATAAATATAAGTGTTATTGTAATATATTCACAATGCTATGTTTGTATATAAAAGATAACTTTTAGTAGTAGCATTTTATTATTTATAAATGTTTTTTTTACAAATTACGAGAAACAAAGTGATAGTATAAATAACAAGGTGCTGTTGTTGTATTTCATAATGTTATGCTTGTATATACAACATAATTTTTAGTGATAACACTTCCTTATTTATAGTAACACTTTGATTCTCATAGTTTTTACTGAAAAATTAGGTTTGTATTTGATCTCATCAACATGTTATATTGATAGATATGTTCTCAATTTATAACTACACACCTATGAAGACTTTAGGGCTTGGATGAAAAAGATGATTTGGTGAGCACATGAGTCAAAACTTTCAGAAGTTGTTTAAGCTGTTAAACTTCCTTAATTCAACTTATAACTCGACACCCATGAAGTTAAATATATTATTGGTGAACACCATTTCAGAGGTTGTTCATCAGAGTATTATTGGTGAACACCATTTATATATCTTTTCATTTAAGATTTCATATCAAACTCATTATTTCGAGTATTGTATCTCATGACTCCATCTTGGTTACTCTTTAATATGTTATGAAACTCTATGAGACGGATCACAAATTATTATTAATAATTATTATATATAACTACGTGTTCAAAATCAATTAATATAACATGTTTCATTGTTCCAATAGATTATTCTCCTGATTTTTTTTGTTAAACTACAAGTTCCTTGACTTGTGATCAAGTCTGGTAACTCCTTTGAAACTAGACGTTTTCTTCTTAGCGTAATCATAGCACCAACAACTCATAGCACCAACAACGATCCGTTTACTACAACAATGTAAAGCTAAATCAATTTAGTATAGCCGAGAGCGCTAGAACATGTGGTTTACTTCAAAAATCATTACTCATACTATCTGGATTTACATCTAAAGAAAACAATCTTCATAACTATCATCAGCAGCACACAAAAAAAAAAAAAAAAAAATCATCTCGTTCAAAAGTTGGCGACAAAAATGCACAACCTCAAATGCCACTTTGATGGTGGCAGAAACTTACAACACAAATTCAACTCCAATCGACTCATATATAGTTTTTTATATACCAAAACATTGTTCCCTAATCAAGAAAGATAATGTTACACCACAATAACACCAGCTACTGAATCTGCGTGTCAACTTCAGATTCCATTTGAAAATGAATCTTCAAAAAATAGTCTCTCTTTGGTTGACTAGTCAGCTAGTGATCATGTAGGTAGGGACCACAATGGTGGAACAACACAAACGTGGGGCTGCGGTTCTTCACTTCATGAAAGGACTCAACCCGTCACCTTCCCAACCGAGCTTGAGCATTTGATCTACAACCTTTAAGCTCAACTACAAAAACATAAGTCAACAAAAGTCAACACTATGACGACAAAAAGTTATCATCACATTAATAATGTAATAATTATAAAAAAAGGATCTATAGGTACTATGCACTTGTATACACTATAGACTTGGTAATTTTCAGCCCATTTCCTTGTTGGATATAATTCTTACCATTATTACCACAGTTTGACCTGTTAGTAATACAATGTAACCCAAATGGACCCATTATAAATGGGTAAGAAATTGTTGTCTTAAATTTAGTACTCAAATAGCTGTTAGAATGTAACACGCATTATTGGAAACCGTATTAGAATCGTTTACTTCTATTAACAAGAATGACCAAACTGCTCATAATTTATGTTTATATATAATAGATCATGAATCATGAAAAAGGTCCAACTTACAGCAGGATCAGTGAATACAATGAGTTGTTTGTCAGCTGTTGAAACCAAGAGATTTGTGTTGTCTTTGTTCACTGCTAATGCTGTTATATCTTGTCCCTTTTTCAGTTCCATTGTGTGAAATACCTGTCAAAATGTATATACGTGTCACGGAAAATTTAGTATTTTTTTAATTTATTTATTATAATTTTTTTAATGAATCATAATATGACAATCTTACCTTAAGAGAGTGCAGATCAAGGAAGCAAATTGAAGGGGATGAAATATCCAATCTTTCAATTCCAACATCTTGATTTGATACTTCACTTTCTTCCTTAATGGACTTGTTTTTGCTGACATCATCATTTCCAGAACACGGATTCAATCCGATCAGAAGACTTTGTCCATCAGAAGAAACCTCCATGCAGCTAACACTACATGATAACGGAAAATAGGCGCGAGAAATCATCATCCCGTTAATCGTATGAGTCGAGAGCGCGTGCAACGACTTATTCCAAGTAATCACAACGCCAGCTGGCGAAAGACGGATCATGTGAGCCTTCACACCGTCAAGTGTTCTAAGCAACCTACCCCTACTAATTGAATGAAGCTGAACATCTGAAGAAGCAGAGCATGATGCAACAACTCCAAGATCTGAATCAACACAACAACAAATTACTTCCCCGAAATGCCCTCGGATGACCTGTACGGGACCCTCGATACGTCTTTTACGGTTTTTATCCGGCGAGTTGTTTTTATTTGTGATATTACTGTTTGCTGAAGTTGGTTTTCCTGAGGTAGAAGGAGGTTCGGATATGCCGCTTTGTGGTGCACCTGATTGGTGTATTCTCCAGACAAGAACCATCGTGTCTCGAGAACCGGTAACGAGATAATTGCTATCGGGTGATAGTGACATGCATGTGACGGGTGCGGAATGACCTCGGGCTATCTCCAAGGTTTTTGCACCGTCTGATGATATTAACCGTACACTGTTGTCCACATGTCCACCTAATTTAAATCCAAAATTCAGAATGAGATGCTAACTGCTATTTAAGAATACAAAAGGTAATTTTACGCTACCGCACGTCGCAGTGGGGTCGAAACGTAGACTAACTCGAATTTATATTGTCGACTGAAAACGTATTATAATTAACTCGACTCGTTTCTGAACAAAATTTACGCAGAAACATAGACCAACTGAAACATATATAAAAATACACAAAAACGTAATATATGTGACCCGACTCGTTTCGAAAAAAGTTTACGTTTACGTTGAAACGTAGATCAAATCGAATTTACACCGGCACGTACACAAAAATAAGCACGTTAGAAACTACTTTTTTCTCTAAGTTATGAAGCGAAATGGGTAAATTCAAAACCTTAGAAACTTGAGAGGGTCAAAATGACACTTTACAAAGTTCTTGTAAAGTTGAGGGGGGTGAAAGTGTCAATTGTGAAACTGAAGGAGTAACATTGGCCGGTGGGAAACCCCACTAACATTGCTAATATTGATATAGTAAATGGATAAGTATCATAATATCCCATGGTACTAAACTACTAACAAAAGAAAGTAATTTTGTAAGAACAAAACAATATGCAACAAGATCGGTAATAAAAATAAATAAATAAATAAATAAATAAAAATACCTGTGATAATTTCATTGTCATACGTGATGGAGACTATGGAAGAGGTGTTAAGTCCGGGTGCAGGATAAGCAAGAGCCTGTGGATATTGGCGATCCTCTGAACTAGATGATCCTGATGGTCGATTGAACATGCGCATGAAAGTTCCACCACTGTTGCTTGTTGTAGCTTTCGCGTGTTGAAATAGGAACGGTGTTCCTTGACCATCGGGTGTGTTTGGTTGCCATTTGTGTTGTGCTATATGTGCTGCTGGTGCTTCCATATCAACAACCACTAGTGAGTCTGAAGATGCCCTGATGGCGGAAGCTGGTAGATTGCACCGTTCTGGTGATGAAACATTGTATGGTTTCACTTCTTTCGGATTTCGAAAAATGGTCTAAAAAAAGATAAAATAATTATACACACAAATGAAGGAAATATTGAATAAATATAAAATCAAGCATAATGAAATAGTAACTCCCGAGTAGTAACCATACTATATATAGATTCCTCTATATAGGGCCAAAACACAAGTAGTTTTTATTAGTTGTGAACTAAATACCTGCATATGAAGAACATCTGAAAGTGGCATCTTCTTAATGTGAGGAGTAGTTAAAAGTTGTGACGGGGTTTGTCCAAAGTAAGCAATTTGGTCTTGCATAGCTCGTTGTTGGACCTTTAGACAAAATTTATTAAAAAGTTAAGAAATGTAAAACCCGCATAAGAAAGTATTAACTAATTAATATTTAACGAGAAGACATACCGGGTCCACGATTTTGTCCATATCTACCGTCCCCTCATAAGTAATGTAAAAAAATACATTGTTTGCTGATATAGCTTCTTTTCCTCGTTGCTTATACCTATTATCATACAAAAAAAAATCTATGTAAATGTCACGTTTTCTAGTGTAGAGTGTAGACATCAAGGACTTGTTTAGATTAATTTAACTTTGCTCTATATATTATATGGCGCGAGAAATCACATGTCACATTAGTGGGAACTGAAGTGGTACTAGCCGGCAAAAAAGGAGGATTAAAGTAAATGGAGTCCACCAATTTTTTTTTTCTTTTTTTAAAACACAAAATATAAAAAATATATATACAAAAACTGAAACTAAAAAACTAAATATATTAGAGCTCACCCAAATATGAGATCTATCCATTCATGCAAATGCGCAGAGACATATTCACTCTCAAGAGCCATTCGATGCTTATGCAAAAAATCAACAGGGTTTTCAGCCCAAGGTGGAAGCTTAACACAATCTGTAAATATAAAATCAATATATAAAAGTATAAAACTTAAAGCATTTAAACAAACACATGATCAAATCAAAGTAATTAATTTGAAGAACAAACCTAGCTTATCTCCAAGTTGTGTGGTACCAAAATCGATTGAATTCTCATTTAATAATATCTCTGGAAGGTAAAACAACTCAGGAACCTAAAACGAAAAGCAAATAGAAAATATAACAAAAACTGAAAGCATTTTCACAAGAAATAGATGATCAAATTTGTCGTCGTTTTAAAAGCTCGTACCAGTTCCTTCACATCACTCATGTCCTCCAAAACACCATTCCAAGTAGCAGAAATATCTGAAAACATTCTGTCTGCATGGTCAAACTTGCCACCTTGTAACTGAATGGAAAGAGTAGTAAACGGCTCCACTCGCATGAGATAATATAATACCTGTCATATAGAAACAAATTTAGGTTTTACAATAGCACCTTATAGATGCCAATGGTAAATTGCATAGTTTGACCGTGTTAAAAAGATGTTATTGGTATATCTCACGTCTTAATAATTGAAAAAAAATTCAACATGAAAACATAAATATTGCATCTTAATCCATATGTATAACCCACTCTGCAAAAAAAAAAAAAAATTCTAGAACTGGAAATAAAAAAAGAGGAGGTTGGAAAACGTACTGTTCCGGCACTAGAGTAATGTGAACCATAATGGAACTTGGGTATGACATTATCACTAAAGCTGTAGTATCTCTCCTGAAACTTTTTCAACCGTTCATCATTTAGTGCTCCAACAGGCTGCAAAATATGTTTGGATCAATACTTTAGTTTAAAGTTTGCTATGTGTAAGTTTTTTTAATTTTAAATAATAATTATGACCTTTGACAGATCTCGGTAAGACGAAGGATTTGCAAGATCCAATTGCTTTGACTTGTAATCTGCAAGAATCCATGGGAAAACAGGGTACTGCACGCATAAAAAAAAAGTTAGTAACCTACTAAACACATTTCAGGAAAAAAAAAAAAGAACTTAAATGTTAATTATGATAATATTCACCTGGGTTATGTCATTATAACTACGCCCAGCTAGGGTGTTAAGCTGCATTAGATATTCGAAGTTGCTGATCTGCAAAGTTTTAAATAAAATGCTGAATATATATACATATATACAAATATTTGTGTCATTGTGTGTGCGTGTATGTACATATATATATTATTATGAAACCACATCTAATTCTTCTGTGTACCTCCCAGCGTGCCCAGCGTTCCATAAGTTGAGTCCTTTTGAGCAGTTGTTCTGGTCTCTACAACAAAGATTATAACTTTTAATACTGGGTATTTTTGTTTGCTTGTTTATACTTAACACGTATTACATAAATTATTCTATAACTTTTTAAACTAATCTATGATCAATTCCACGTTTCCATAGAATTTAGAATAACTTTTCTTGATTTGGGTCACAAATCAAAACTGTCATGTAATGGAAAGGAAAAAAACCTGAGTTGCCAAGTATATGTTGTTCAAATGAGAAGGGCGCGCTTGAACAATGGCTCGGTATGCACTCCTCCGACCCTCGGTTGTCTGGAGAAAAAAAAAGATATTTTATAAGCTGCAAGTCGACACGGTTGACAGAGTAACACATGGAGATGATATTGAGATGGTATATACCCCAAAGTCAAAGAAGAAGTTTGATCGGTCAACCATAAACAATTCCAGAGCACTTCTTCTTAGGAGATATCTGTCATCAACAAACAAAGTATGCAGAAAAAAAGTCAAAAAATGTGATATTGATCATCATCCAATATGTTTCAAGGTTTAACGATCCCTTTTCAAGGAATAATGAAACACGGACCAACATTTTATTTTGAACAAAATTTTAATCAGAAGATTTAAAAAAGGAATTCATCTGACCTCCTGCTATAAACTTGATGAAGAGAAGATATTAACCAACTCCGGTCCTTATCCTCAACTTTGCTTTCAGTTTTATGATCCAATCCATCCTCTGGCGTATTGCCCTCGGATTTATTGAGAAGAAAATTGATTTTTCTCGTCGTTATCTGAAAACAAACATCACATCTTTGCTTAGAACTTAGCAACTAACAATCTAGGGTTCTAAAATTCTATTAATATATATCATTCTCTCAATCATAAATTACCTGAAATGTTCCTTGCCAAACCTTTAACGGCCGGACCATTGAAGCAGAAAGCTCAAGAATAACTGATTCATCGTCTTCACTGGGAATATAACCGGGGCCCACTGTTGATGAATTTACAAAATCTTCATCATTTCCACCATGAGATTTTCTAGAATCTGACCCGCGCAACGGTTGCTCTGCAGTTCCAGATAACCTCGTTTGAACATCATCTATCTGCTCCATATCATCCTTTTTTCTCTCCATGTTAACAATATCATCTTGTTCATCATCCTCATCAACTAATTCCATTGAAATAGCTTCTTTAGGTAAAGCAGAAGCCTTAGAAGTACTATCCACATTCTCTTTATCATCTGTGTGGTCCACAGGATCTTCATAATTTGCTGCAGCTCCAAAATGATCTGAACCCTCAAAGTTTCTTCTTAAACATCTTCTCATCCTTGTGGAACTTTCCATATGATCTAACTTCCAAAAAATCTACGCATGGAAAATACGTTTTAGATAACATTACAACAGAAAAGCGGTTACAAAGCGTGTTTAAGGATGTGTACATACTCGTTTGGGATTGTAAAGATTTTCACTGATTGGTCCAAATAAACATTTTGTCTCTACTAAGTAATGGATGAGTTTGCGCCAGGCACGTATGCCGGTGCACGCCCGATGTCGAGCAATGGAATCAACTTGAGTGCGTCTATCAACCTGAAAATAAGATTAAAATTTTTATTTTATTCAAACCGGTATGAATTTTGAAATTGATTAAGTGAAACAAAGACAATGAAAAAAGCAGCAGCAAATATACCTCTGATCGTTGCATATTTCGAGCTAAAGCCAAACTTCCAACTAAAACAGCAATAAACTTATAAGATGTAGCATTAAAATCTTTCTTATAAACTGATTTATTGTCAGTTGATGGCAAACATTCTGTCCACGCGGTCCCCATTGCTTCAGAAACATTCCATCTTTTTACACGATCCATATCACTTCTATTACGTCTCTGTGCAGCAGTAGCCATTGCAACTGCACTAAGACCTCTTCCAGAACCAACTTTTGCGGTTCGTTCAAGATCACGAGCAGCAGCCAATGCAGCTGCTTTTGCAGAAGCTTTGTCTTTTACGGTTGATGATTTGTTAACTGCATCTATCGGTTCGTGAAAGCTGGAAAAAGAATGAAGCTTTGGTTTTCTATCGGTTGTGGAAGAATCGCGCTTTAGATGTGATGTTGTTGCAGGAGCGGCGGCTTCACCACCACCAGCACCTGCAGCAATCATTGCTAATGCCAATGCTGCAGGTGGAGATGCAAAAGCAGCAGCCCAACCGGGTGAGATCATAGCAAGAGCACCCTGTTATTATCAATTTGATGTGTCAGAAGTTTTGGCAATATGGTGACGTGTACAAGAAGAAACTAAATGAGTATTTGCAATTGGGGAGATTTCAATATATAGAACATACTTTTGCCACATTTCTAAGAGCATTCACATTTAAGTCTTTATAAATTAAGTGAGTGGGTTCTTTATATTATAAAGATTGGTTGAGAGTGGTTGAGTAAAGAGATCCAACCAGTAAATATATATAAATATTGTTCATTAAAGTAAATTGGAGAGAGAAAATGTAATGATGAATGTATAAAAAAGTATTATTTGATTGTATAGGAGAGAGAAAGGTAATGATAAAGGTATAAAAAGTATTATTTAATTGAATATGAGAGAGAAAAGGTATCGATAAAGGTATAAAAATTATTATATAATTCAATAGGAGAGAGAAAAGGTAGTGATTTTTAGTGAATTATAAAGATGAAGATAAAGACCCAAATGTTAATGCTCTAAACTAGTCATTGAACTATAAAAAATTAAAGGCAGCAAGATAGGTGGGCGGGTTGGGTCATGGGTCAAAACAGGTTATGGTAGAGACGGGTCACTTGGGTTTGGTTAAGATCACCCACAAATGCTTTCTCATCTAATATTTTTTTATTTTCTACATAACTAATGCATTAAATAAACTCTATTATCGGAATAATAATCTATCTTCTTGAATATAATAGTTTAGGAGGTTGTAAGCATTAAAAAGAAACTTTTGGGCAACTTTCGTTCAACCCACTTGACCTGTTCATAAACGCAACCCAAGTTGACCCATAAGTAACTGGATCGAAATCACATCCTCTAATAAAATCATAATTTAAAGTATTATACTTTTCGAGGTTTTAATGATTTATTATTTACGGTACTTTTAACCAAAAACCATGAACTATTTCGAGAAGTTGAGTTATTTTTTAACAATTTTCAAATATGACAAGGTTTTGTTAGCAGTTTTCAGAAGTTAGATGGTTGTATTATTAACTTTTAAAGTTCAGTTTTAGTAGTTGAACCTCTATAGGCAGTGCATCACCAGCCAGAGCAGGGTCATCTACAGCAAGAGGATTCAAACCATCTGTAGCAACAAGCTCATGAATTCCAGCTAAATAAGGTCGCCATCTTCTTAAAACAGAAATAAACGGTGGTATAATAGCTTCTAGATACTGTTTTCGCAAAGGTGATCTGTGACGACTAACAGCATGCCACACCTGCAGATGTTTTTTATTAATTACAACACAAGGTCAAGCTAATGCAACCTTTATCATAAGAAAAAAGTTGTAACACTTTGTATGTCATGCTTGTTAAAAATAAAATGAATAAAAACCTCGGAATATAAAACGGCAGACGCAACCAACACTCTCTGTCTCTTGGACTCAGAAATTGGCATGTTCAAGAGAGGCGAAAGCACACTGTTCATAATTAATAAAAAATTAGTTAACAGATGACTTGCAAAAAATTGAAATCTTAAAAACTGAACACATGTTAATAAATTATAATAAAGTAAGTATACCTCCACAATAATGCAGAACGAGGCTGCCTCATTGAAGACCGAGGACTGTTTTCCAAAGATGATAAAACACTTCCATCTTGTCCATATGATCCTTTAACCGACACCTCATCAACGCCACTAACATTCCTCATAAGCATATTAGTTTCACCATCATCTTCTTCCCTCATAGAAACAAGAATCATCCGAAGCATGCATAAAAACGGTTGATCACTGTCTAACAACTGATAAAGAGCCGACATACCACCCATCCCCGTACCAGAACCGCCACCAATACCAAGACCGCCACCGAGTCCCGACTCGTCTAACAACAATGCTTGTAGCATGCAAACACATTTGTTTATTAAAGGAAGTTCAATCCAGTTACCATTTGAATCTTTCTCCAGAGCAGAATTCCAGGCGGTCCAACCGCTACCACCGCCACCAAAGTCGGTTGGTTTTGAAGGAAGACCGACACCGTACCATAACCGACTTCTGTATTTCCAACCTTCAGCTAAATCTACAGCACAACTGCCATATGATACAAAAGCGCAAGAAACAGAGTCATATGGTTCAGCTGCTGCTGCAGCCGTAAGGCGTTCCATCACTGTTGCTGAAATTCGACCCTTTGTGTCAGCCATTGAAGCAAGTACCTTGTGAGAATAATAACACAAGTTTTAAATAATGAAAATTTTCTTAAAAAACGGCTATTACAATAAGGGTTTATATCATTTTAACCCATAGTCCTATAGTATTTTTCCAGTAATATCATTCTAGTCTCTAACATTTCTTAGTACCACTAAAACCCCAATACTATTGTCTAACTCAAAAAAAGACATCTTAGTAACCTAAGGATAGAAACAGGAAAATATGATGGGTTTCACCAGTCTTACTCAAACATCCATTTGTCAATTTTATCACCTTTCCCTAAAATACAAATGTAATGTATGAGCTAAAAAATAAGTTGAGGGGTTTTAGTGGTTAACTTTTACCACCATGAAAAAAGTTCAGGGACTTAAAGTGTTAAAACTTAAATTAAATAGACCCATTTTTAGGACACCTCTATTACATAATGATCACAAAAGTAACTGCAAACATACATCAAGGGGAAGACTTCTTGACTCCGCAGATGAAGATTCTGCCTCTAGTGGTTCTGGGATTTTGGGGAGATTTTTGCTGTTATCAACACGAACCACCGATGAAAGTGAAGAATCAGAACAAGTCTGAACAAGTGAAAAACTAAAAAGTTTGCTTTGTAGGCGCAAATGATCTTCAACAAGCATTAACACCACGATTGCATTCTCCACCAAAGCCACAGAAAGTTGCGCAGCATTCTCTGCTTCTGCCTTGGAATTTTCCGGCGATAACCCGTAGGTGGCAACACCAGCAGCTGCTGCAGCAATAACTTGTGTCTACACCAAAAAAAGGATGAAAAGAAAGATGTTTGAACATGTATCAAATGTAAATAATAATTTAACAAAAAAAAACTAAAACAATAAACCAAAGATCAAAACCATTGATGTTTTCTTTTACCTGAACCTGTAGCTCTCTAGCAGCAAAATCCAGCAACCCACATAAAAGCCTTCTCTTAAAAATGGGTAATGACTCCTCACGTCTATCAAATTAAAGATCAAAGTATTTTATTTATAATATATATATACACACACATATATATATATAGTGTGTGTGATTTCATAATCATGTGTGTATTTCTAGTAAATGGTATACCTTTTGCGCTGCTCACCAGTGCTAGATCCACCGACCATTGAAAGCCATTCTGCACAATGAATTGTAGCTTCAATATCCTGTCAAAGAGGAATATGACCAAACAATATAAATGAACAGATAATGCTTGATAGTTCAGAGCACAATTGGTTTAATTAACTTTTGACAATATAAGTAAATAATGGGCAAACATGTAAATTTTGAAAGTGATGTTCTTAAAATGAAATCGTTAGATTTCTAGGGATAGAGGGAGTATATGAGATCATCAGGTCAAGTTGATACCAAAATACATAAAAATTGGCTGAATTTTCAATATTACAGATCATGACAGGTTGCTTCACTAAAGGCCTTATTGTAAATACTTTTTACCACAAGTTTAAAACTAGATTACATAAGCCTTTATCCCAAATTCACCAACACTTATTAACTCCTATTTGATCAAATCCGAGAACGTACAAGCTACAGAACAAACGAAGGTCATGGAATGGTAAAAAGGTAAACGATTTATATTATCTTGAAAGAAAACGGTTCAACCTTCCATCCATCCTTTTGACGCATCGAATGCTCCAACATGATGATGAGAAAATTATGTATAAGGTCTTCAACATCTCTGAAGCTTGAAGACATTGAAGCATTCTTCTCACATGTCTGTAAGAACAAGCATGCATTTATAGCATGTAAAAGAATCAAGGATTAAAGAATGTGAATAATATTTAAGAAAGATTAACTTCCAATTGAACTACACTCAGTTTCAATTTTGGGAAAAAATAGATTTGTGGTGACGGATAAAATAAGATCACCTCGTAGTTGGAAATAAGAATTTCCAAGATCCATTCAGGCCATTCATCCATCTTAGTGAGCTTATTTCTATTTTCAGCATGACTGCAAGCCAAAATAAGAAGATCCTGAAATCAAAAGAAGAAGTAAATACACAAAATATATTTCAGAATTTACAAATGTGATGTGATAAAATGAAACACGAGTACCTGTAGTGCTCGACACTGAAAGCTCTTTGGGGCGTATGGAAGTGAACTCAAAAGAACCAACAAAAGCTGTGAATGCTCAAATCGATGTTTTGAGTCAAAGAAATTCAGTCCCTCGTCTGTTGAGGATACATTTAACTGATCCAAGAAAAAATGTTTTTATCTTGTTAACATCAGATAATCAGAAACATTATTACTGCAACTTCAAATCACAATAATTGTTTGCAATAATCAGGTTAAGGACACATGTCACATGTCCAAACAGACTCTAACAAAATAGTAACCTTATCAGGAAAAAATAATATATATATATAAAAAAAAAGTACCGAGGCAGCCAATAAAGCGGTGTAGGTATTGCCAGTCATAAGTCTGTTTGGAGCTGCCTGAAACGCCTTTTGTAAAGCATATCTCAAAAGTGAAATTTTATCTTCAAACATACTGCCACCTCCCTCAAGCAAACCGTGAATGTTACGTGTCAAATCTTGAGGAGAATGAGATCCAGACTTCAGTTGACCAGAGTTGACTAAAGCACCAAATAGACCAATTATTGCAACAATAATACCATCACTTTTGTCAACATTATACACACTGTTCCTTGCATTCTCAGCACTGATAGAAAAACTTATACCACCTATAATCTTTTTCAACTGACTCTCAGAAACAGAAGCACTGCTTACTATGGTATTGGCATGAGTACGAGTTTGAGGTTCATTAGATGAATCATTCAAATCTAATGATGCATCTTCATTATTAATATTTTCCAAACGATCACCACCGTTGGGTTTAGAAGATCCTGTGGATGTTACAGAATCATCATTTTGAGCCGAAGAATCTGGTATGTCATAATCTCCGGCTTTTGCTTCCCGCTGCAATAGGACAAGAAGGGTTTCTATCCCACCAGAGGAAATAAACGCCTCTGAAAATGTTTGAGCTCTAGAAGCATTTGGTTGTACCACCAACCTATATAGCAGGTGCAACGCCCTTGCGACCTGGAATTATACAAATATCATAATATATTGCAGATAATAATCAAGATGAAGATAGCAAAAGACGAAATGAAAAAGAATAAAACATTAATGTTTCATTTTAATGTGACGATCATGCCCGTTGATGTCTCTAAAGAGACTGGAACTCACAACCAAAACGTAAGATGGATTTTATCAATAATAAAATTAATAAGAGAAATAACTATAATGATATCTCAAGATAGACTTGAACTCACATTCTCACAACCTCAAGGTTACAGTCAGAGGTGGCAATTTGACCCATTTACTTATAAATGGGTTAAGCGTATGTTTTTATCTCTGATATATCAGATGTGCAAACTCAAAAGGTTTAGCTAAAAAGGAAATGAGTTAAATGGGTCGCATGGGTCAAAAGGGTTGAAAGTCGGTCTACAACCTACTAAATCACAATATTCAATTAACTAGGTTATACATTAATGATTCATGATATATCTTTGTAATCATGGGTTAACAGATAACTTATTTAAAAAAAAAGTTTAAAAAAGTAGGTTGAAAAGTGTGGTCAACACATACAAAAAAAACTGTTTTGACCCAATACACAAACAAACTATCCTGCCAATTTTCCAGTCTCTGGTTATAGAGATCCATGGAGGCATTAAGTATTATTATGTTAAAGGATATATTCCATAATGTAATACCTGATTTGGTTGCGGAGAATCAACCAAAAATCCAAGTAAACAACGAATATCATCCACCGCCATTGAGGGAGGAGCTGCCACCACAAGAAGTTCAATAACCACTAGAAGCTCATCAACCAAAGCATTCACTTCTCCAACTGGACGAGTGGGCCCGCTAAGAGAAAATGAATTCACTGAATCCTTTTCACGAATGGTCCAATAACATCTCCTGCAACCATCAAGAAGTGTCTGAATAGCTTTTGCATCACGCATCACAGATGACTCTGTAAAAACCATATCAGCCAAAGACGACAAAAGTTTCTTTTGTAAACCGTAGCTGCATAAGCTCCAAATTTTCAAATCCAGCAACAGTGTACTGAACAATTGCACTTTAAGTGCATAATTATTCTTCTGAGATTGACATAAAGAAACAATGGCTGCAACAATCTCCTCATGAGCCACTCCATGCATGGTAACATCAAGTGAAGATAAAGTTTGTAGCAAGTAGGTTAATATTATTGATAAAACCTCGGGCCCACGCGTACGACATAGCTCGTTATTGTTACCGGGATGTTGGATTGCAAGTGATATAATCCTAAATATTGGGGCAGCAAGAGCTGTTGTGGCTACTGATAAAGTAAGATCGCCTTTTTCTGGTTCTAAGCTATTATTATCAACCTTGCTTACCACAAATGGAAGTAAAGACATTGGGCCCCCATATGCCAAAGCCCACAAAGCTTCTGCGGGCCTCATCCTTGTAGCTACATGTACTTGACCAAGAACCTCAGCAGGTCGTCTAAGCATTCCTGAAACGTTAAGTATAGTTTAAGGCAACCAAATCCAAATCTTGAGTGTACATAATATAAAGGTTGAAGAATTTGGATCATTATTACTACCTCCTTTTTGTCCACTTATGGATATTGGGTATTCAAACCTAATACTCTACAAAGCTTAATGGTGTACCGGTGAGGCGGTGACTTGACTTTTAAGTTCTAACTAACAATATCTTTCTTTCAGACAATATTGAGAAGTTTGATGCATTACCTATTGCGAAAAGAATACTTACAACTTTAAAGTAAAAAACACTCCATTAATACCAATTACCAAAACAAAAAGAATCATCAACTTTATAGGGTGTCTAAATAAAAAGCAATATAAAAATTCAATGGTTCCCCTCAGTTGTTTAGTAATGGAATACGAATACTATAACAGACCCTGAACTACAACTAAAACTATTTTACATTTTTACAATACAAAAAGGATCTGGGTATGCATGCATACCTAAGCAGGTATGCCCATGCAAATATGCAAGTCATTATTTCAGAGTTCATTAAATAGACAACACATTATCAAAGACGCCCATTAAACCATGTGCATAGTCAAATCTGGCATTTGGTTTGGGGCATAAAGCTTAACTTAATTAAATATTACCCGCAACTGAAAGTTTATACAAAAATTTAGGAGCCAAACACAAAAACCCCGTATAACTTCTATAGAGCCTAAAAAGTAGAAAAACACAATAGGTAAACTTGTATTTGAAAAATATAGAGCAATATTTACTACTTCATAACAAAACATTATTCATCCCAATCAATTATACGTGAGAAATAATAAATGTTTCAAACCTGCAGCACCAGAAGGAGAAGCATCTGGACATAGACGACCACTTAGTAGGCTAGGATGATATAGAAGATGAAGGGATCCTGCAATTTCAGCATCTAAACGCGCACTTTCTTCTGAAAAGTTTTGCACGTGAGCAAATGTAGCTAACCATGGTGACCCTGCAGCATTACCAAATGAAGGAAGTGCATCCCCTCCTCTAGAAGCCAATTTAGCCATCCTCTCAGGACCAATTGGTTCCTTAAAGATGTATACGGGTCCCATCTCAGCAAACAACGGGCACTGGCGGCGGCGGCGCTGCAAACCCGCCATCGTTGGTGGTGGGTTGGTCCCAATGCAGCAAAAAGAAAGTGGTTTTGAGATTCGAGGGAATTCAAAAGGACGACTCTCGTATAAGGTTCCATCGATGTATAATCTCAATTCACTCTCGGTTTTACCAAGTAACCCTTGTTTGGAAGTATGTTCAAGACCAACAAAATACCAACATTGTGGCTTAAATGCATGTGTGAAATGTAAAGACGCCTTTCTACCTTTCCCACTACCACTTTCAACCACCAAAAATTGAGCATGAAAATACGCCTCCATACCTTGATTATCAGCAGATAAGAAGCTAAAAAGTCTAGGCATATGTGCCATACCTTCACCCGCTAGGGCACTGGCGGCAGCGGCGGCAGACACAGCTGATGATTTTCCTGATTTTGCTGCTGCTGCTGCAGCAATAGCAGCAGCAGCAGTAGCTGTGTTTAAAGTGTCTGCAAATGATTCGATATAAATCCAAGTCGCAAATGCATAACCATTTTGAAAAGGCCACCGGCTTTCACCTGGACCAAGTAAACCAGAACTTTCACCATCAAACTCAAATGAAGACATTGGACCCTCTGACTCTTTACTCCCCATCGCCTTTTCTAAAGAAAGCACTAAACGAGGTGCCCATGAAGTATTAACTGTTTTTGTAATAGTGAAAAACCACTTATTCAAATCTGTTACACTAAGTGAATGTCCAGCTAGATATTGGATGCAATAACATAAAGAAGTTCCATCCCATTGCAATTCCTGACTTGAATTAGCATCATTAACAAAAATCTTCTCAACTGACTGCAAAAGAACATTTAACAACCCTACTGAACAACACATAGCTCTGTTTCTTGTACAAGCTTTTAATATAGCAAGTAATCCACGAACCATTCGTGTTCTAGGAGACATGAAATTCACACCATCTCCCAACCAAGGTAGATATGGAATAAGTTCACCAGATACTAAAGCAGCTCTAGAATTCAACATCACACTAGGTGGATTATTATCTTCATCTTCTTCAAAAGATTCAACGCCACCCATGGTGGCAAGAAGTGAATCTACCACCAATAATGCAATTCTCTCTGACTCTTGTTCATCACCAAAAGTTTCTACACCACTCACAATATTCTTCAGTTTTTCCATGCTTTCGGGTTTCCCTGTGATAACAGAATCCACCAAATGCAAAAGCTCTGGTGAAACATTGGGCATGGGTTTTGGCTTAGATTTTAGGGGTGAACCAATTGATGAGTTTTCTTCATTTGCGTATGCATGCAAAGAGGAATCATAACTAGTTCTAGCAGATGAAGGTGAATTCCCCGTTGATCCATGACTTGAGATGTTACTATCATGATGTTCTTGAGAAACAACTGGTGAAGAATCAAACTCAACATGACTCTCTTTAACTGAAAACACTAATTTCTCCTCGTTTCCATCAGATGAGTTCTTTAGATTATCCAAATCCACAACATTACCACTATCAGAATCCCCAACAAGATCTTCTATATCTAATGATACCTGCACAAACATGCCATCATCCACATATCCACTTTCAGAATCAACTCTTCCTTTATCATCTGCAATGTTGGAGTTGACTTTATCAATAGGTCCTGAATCAGATGTTTCCATTCTTAAATCTACACCACTGGCTCCACCTTCTTTAACGTTAGCATCACCCTCTACAATCTCCACATGTTCTAGTTTCTCTTCTTCTTCTTCCATTATACTACTGCAACTAGTTATCAATTAATGAATCCTTATTGGTCACCTGAAATAAGAGTTGATCAGAGTCATGTACAAAGATCACGCACATTTGAGGTAAGAAAGCTGGTTATCACTGCAAAGTTCAAATCAACGGTAATTAATATGAGATTTACTCCAGCGATCTAGCCAAAGTACAAAAACTAGTTATAAGAACAAGATCCAGATAGATACTGACACTAATTCACACACATTTTTTTTAATTAGATTTACTTCTAATCTTATAACTTTCATCAGATGAGCTAACACAATGACGATATCAAAATCAATTTCAATTATCATTATCAGATATTTTCCTCTAAAATTTGCATTGACTACTAATAAGAAAATAGAGTAGAAACCAAAAATGTTACCTGAATTTCTTAGTGTTGACAAAAATGATACAGAGTCAAATCGATCTCAATGTTGAGCAATAACAACTATATAGATCTATAATACTGTGTCGATGCTGATAATTGGTATAAATCACGAATACTTTAGGGTTTTTCGGTTGTCTGTATACTTAATTGTATCAATTTCACGAAAATGGCGGAAGAACAAAGGAGGTATAACCTGATTCCGGCGATGTTGATACGACTGAGTTTAGATCATTGTCAACCCGCCTGTGTTTGTTTGGGGCAATAATTACTCTGTTCGGATGTTATTTTGGTCAAGGTAATATTAGCATTTTTTATCCATGTCACATGTTAGCGTCAAATACGTTGATCTACTAAACGAAAGAGAGTATATTTATGCTCCTTTAAAACCCGTGTATATGTGAGGTTAATAGTTATCATTTTAAATTTTTATTAGAGCAAATTACGGCTTTCATTCTTTACGTTTATGCTTCATTTTAGGTTTTTTCCCTTTATCTTTATTTTTTTCATAATACATAATGTACGTTTAGCTACCATTGCATACTACGTCTTTTGGCTCAAAATCCAATTAACTTTAAAGGATTACATAGTTAAATGGAATAATATAGAAGGGTAGTTTAATCTTTTACGATATTATCCTTATATGCTTCAAATCCATATTCTTTCGTGACATTTTGTTCAAAGTATGTAAGAACGAATTAAATGAAGGTTGCAATTAGAAGAATTTTTACAAGCATTTCATCAAACTATCTTATGACTAAATGCCATAACGGTTTGCCTTTTTCCTTTTTTAGCTCACTAAACCGTGAATTTCGTGTTTACCTTTTTTGAGCTTCACGTTATATGATTCTAAGCATTCATCCACAGATCGTGACCAAGCAGGGAATGGTTTTTCATCCACCATGTTCTTATTTTTGATACTTAAATACTTAAATTAGAAGTTAACGTGTCATTCGAATCTGACTCAGTTACAAACTTGTAAAATACCAAACTACCTCTATGTTTTATTTCATTTAACTTTTTAATTTGTTAAAGTTAACTAGGATTAGAGCCAAATGACGTTCATGTTCATTAAGCATTCAATTTGTTCATGTTCGTTCGTTAAGCATTCAACTTGTTCACGAACGCTAACCGAATGAAAATTCTTGTTCATGTTCGTTCATTAAGGATTATATGTGTTCACGAACACAAACAAACATATACTATTTTAAAAAATAGTGATCAACATTCTGGATCTTAAACATAAAACATTTTAATTACCTGAAACAAATATAAAGTTAAACATTTTATATAAAATATAAAAAAGTTGGTCAACTTAAAATTTTATAAACATAAAAAAGTTAAGATAATAAACTAAACATAAAAATTTAAAGATATATATATATTCAATGAATGACATA
Organism: Stevia rebaudiana; assembly: GCA_009936405.2. Taxonomy (NCBI): domain Eukaryota; kingdom Viridiplantae; phylum Streptophyta; class Magnoliopsida; order Asterales; family Asteraceae; genus Stevia; species Stevia rebaudiana. The sequence continues at coordinate 8,325,996 of WOUH02000028.1, read as the reverse complement.
AACAAACGAACGTAAACGAACACCTTACCGGACGTTCAGAAACATAAATGAACGAACATTACCTATGTTCATGTTCGTTCATTTATTAAACGAACGAACACAAATGAACTTCCTGTCGAACGATTCACAAACTGTTCGTCGAACGTGCTGTTCATTTACAGCCCTATCCATTCCCCTTAAAAAGTATTGTTATAAAAAAAACCATCAAAATTGTTTCAAGCGGATTTCAAATAATAGAGAACTAGGGTTCGGACTTAATCTCACCTCTTGATTTGTGATGAATTGTGTCCTTCTAAACCTTTTATCGCATGAATTTCCATATAAAATGATGACCTGATGAAAATTAATTGGGAGATAGTTGCGTCAGTGCATGTGTCTTTGTGTTATTGCCTCTTGCAACCAGTCGACCACGAGAGAAGAAAGAAAAAAAGAGGTTGCCTCTTTTAAGTTGCCAATAAAAGAGGCAAGGACATATGGGACTTTCAAGTTCTCAAGCCCAATTATACAATTCACAATCTAATCTTTAATAGGGATGGCTAAAAAAACGAGCCTAACGGGTATATCCGAAACCCGAGACATTTGGGACGGGTATACCCGAATACCGACGGGTATTGGGCCGGGTATGAGATTAGTTTTTAAATTTTGCATGGGTATGGAACGAGTATGGGATTAGAGGATACCCGACCAGATTACCCGAAACCAAATACCCAATTACCCGAATCATATACCCGATATAATAAAAATATAAAAATATTATTTGCATTATTGATCTTATTCCATTTACGTTTAGTCTTTCATTTCAAGAACACGACTCCATTTTTCAAATAATTGTTGCACGTACTCATCTTTAGAGTTTTTTAGTTTCGAACTTTGAATTAATTGAGTAATTGGCTGTTAAAATGGTTGGCCGGATAAAACCATATATTAATTTTTTAATTAGAAATTACAATATGTATTAAATTGTTTAATTCAATTATGAGTTTTTGAGTTTTGAATCCAGTAAGTCTTATTTTACAGTGCTTTGATCCTTTTGAATTTTTATTTTTTCCCATATGACGAAAATGGTACCTTATAATAATTTGTTTCCAGTTTTAAGTTGTAACACCCCGCTCCCCGGCCCCCGCCCTCCGGCCGGTCCAGACAGCGGTCGGTGTTAACCAACTGGGTCAGCGTAACAACAGCAGGATCGAGTCAACCGGTTTATAATGCGCAACACCAATTATACCAAACAAACATTGTATTCACAATCATCAGAGTTGTTTACATTACAAAGATAGCGGAAGCTTAAGATTACAACAGTATTTACAATACAATAGTGTTTAATACATTACAACAATAATTAAACAGATAGATAGCCCATGATCCTTGTCCCTTCTTTTCCATTGTTTAGATACCTGAGATTACATTATTTGAAATGCTCAGCTTTCGCTGGTGAGT
>WOUH02000028.1:8291110-8304990 GCA_009936405.2 Stevia rebaudiana | reverse complement strand
AACAGTTGGTTGACGAGTTTCGATTCAATCAACTTGGCCCGTAAGAAGGGTTGTGGTGAGCCTCCGCTGCGATCGCAGCATGGGGGCGCCCCAATGCCGACGAAAAACACCACAGGGTGTTAGAGGCGTGGTTTTGATCTCGGTCCTTGCACCTCTGAGAGCAACGGTCATAAGCCGTTGCACCAACTGCTGTTCTAAAAAAAAGTAAAGAAATGATTCTTAAGTCGTACTTCATTAATTAATGACAACACATATAGCCTTAAGTTAGGTTGGGAAATCCCGACCTTACTTCTTCTGTGTCAACTGCTGTTCTAAAAAAAAAAGTAAAGAAATGATTCTTAAGTCGTACTTAATTAATTAATGACAACACATATAGCCTTAATTTAGGTTGGGAAATCCCGACTTTACTTCTTCTGCGTCAACTCAGCATAACTCATCTGTTTGCATTTTTCAATTCGAGATTCAGTTACACTTGAAATCAAGAAACAACAAAAATACCATACTTTCCAAAACATACCATTTTTGTCAAAAATTTCACCTCCATTGAATTCGTGTTTTCCCCTACCTGCCATGTCTAATCTTGGAGCAAATAATCATCAAATCAACAAAAACCAAATAAATGGGACAAAAGCCAGGCTTCTTTACATTTTTCTGAAACCTTTTTCTTAATTACACCTAACATAAGATAATCTTAGACCACATGTTATATTTGAGTGTGCATTTTAAGACTTATAATACTTAGGTTATAGATTATTACCCTTTATCATTTGGAAATAAAAGAAAGTGCACTGTTGAATATGGATTATGGAGCAAACGGATCTGGCTTGATTCGATTGTACCAAGTTGACCCACATATGCTTAATCGGATATCATGGACTAACAAAAGAAAACCTAACATTAACGCACAGAAAAATGTGTACCGGTGAAGGAGATTGAATGTTGATCTAGGTTTTATTGTTGGGAAATTGCTAATATCTCTTTTTAATCGTGTACTTAATCATTTTCAGATTAAAGTATTTTTTATTAGAATGTAATCTACATGGGTTACATTCATTATGTATTTTATTAGATTGGTAACAAGGGAGAAACGGAAAGTCAAACTTGATAAAGTCAAACGCTGTAAAATAACGGTTATTGGCGGTTTCTGTTACACCAAATGAGCAGGTGTAATGTCCTCGTATGTACCCGTTCATAGACTATAAATAGACGCGAATTTGTAAAGATACGTGGATCAATTTCTTAATACAAAACTGTCTGCTTTGACTTTGGCAAGCAAACCAGATTCTATACAATTGATCCCTTGTTCTTGATTGTAATCACGCATGTAAGAAGGATGAATTTGTGACTGTGTGTTATATTGATATCCAATAGTTTCAAGGTACTCCAAAATCTCTAATTGGACACTTCAAAATAAAACAAGAACAAAGGTTGTTTTTATATGAAATCATGAAAATAAGTACAAGATATCTAGGAAACACTAATTAAAACAAAAACCTACTGTTATTATCATATACATCGTAAATAATATGAAAATATAAACAGCATCAAATATTCATCAAAAGGACTAATTCAGCCTTCCTAGTTTGCCATGAAAAAAGAAAATTCCAACATTTGGTGATCGAAAAACAACAATCAACCAAACAATTCTTTTTTGTTAATAGATTTGGTACTAGTTTTTGAGGTGATATTCTGGGAAACTTGAAGTTGATGAAGGTTTTCCACTTTCACAAATCTCCCTTTCATTCTTGGTCTTTTGTCTGCATTTAGTTTCCTCACTTGGTATCTTATCTTCTTTGAATAAAACCGTGATCTTCTTTTCTCTCTATATCTCCAAACTTTTGCTTCTCGTCCGCCTACACCTCCGTTTGAAGGATTGTTATTCACCTGTTGAGAACCCTGAAATATTACTTCTTAAATATGTTTTTTTTAACATATTACTAGGATGTCGGGTTAATTATTTTTGACGAAAAAAAAGGCCACAAAAATTGAGATTGTTTTGCGACAGGATTACCAACCGTTTTCATTATGACTGTTGCAAAAGACGGTCGCAAACCAATTGCACAATTGTTGGTTGCAAAACCAGTCACAAAATTTACGACTCCAGAAAGGGTAACTAAATGCGGTCGCAAAACAATCAGGTTTTTGAGACCGCATTTTCGGTCGCAAATGGCTATTACGATGAAAATGCGGTCACAAGTAAATTTATGTATAGATAGATTTATAAAGGATAAGAACCATGAAATCATGCAAATAATCATCATGATCGAGTTGTGGTCGGGTTCCGATTGTCCAGGGAGAACCTTGATCAGCCCAAGTATTAATCACATCTTCGTAATTAAGCCTCAAAATTGTGCTTGATTTTCTCACCTTCTCTTCTTTAACCAATATCATTGAGGATTCATACTCTAAACCTAAAATTGCTTCTACTTCTTTATCTTCCTCTTTCACTCTCTTTTCTTCAAAGCTAACTCCTATATTTGTAGTATTATCTTCTTCTTTAAACTTATTATTTAACCCCAAATCTTCAATATTAAGCGGTGCATTATCAAACTCCTTCCCTAATAAGCCGTCAACGTCGGGACTAAGTTCTTCCAAGAGACCCAAATCATCAGTTGGGTGATCAAACACATTATGATCATCTAAATGACATGTTTTTTCTAGTTTGTTATCCACAACAAAAGTCATGAAACTCCTACCGATTTCATTCGATTCATTGCATAATTCGGTTTGAAACTGATCAAAGACCGGAACACTATACAAAAGATGTTCTTCGTCGTCTTCTCCATCATTGAGAAACGATGCGTCTAAACTACATATCTCGGGAACTAGAGAACTTACCGCGTGGTTCTTTCCCTCCTCCTTAAGAGAATATTTAGACCGTTGTGAACGTGGAGTGCGTGCACGACGGGTGAACCCCATGTGCCAGGGTGGTTCAGGCTCACCTGAACCAAAGAGGTTAGAGGACGCAGTCCGGAGAAGGACCCTCTTATGTTGACCACCCAAGTGGCTAGCCCGGTGTACGGAGGAATCACAACTTTGACAAAGGAATGCGTCATCAGTGGCACAATACCATCGAGCCTGCTTCATTACGCAATGGTCACAAGCCCGTATCGTTTTGCCACCAACATGACGATTCACTGTTTTCTTTTCCGCACTCATGTGAGTTTAATCTTTCAAACAACTAAAGCAAACGAGATCAAAATACGGGAAAAAGAAAGAAGAAGAACGTTATACAACTTGACTTGTTCAATTTTAGACTATAAAAATACAAGAAAACTAAATTATTGATTGTACGTTGTGTTGGTCCCCAAAAGTCACGATATGTGATTACACGGGCTCGGGTGGTCGTATGTCGATTTGGTGGGGTTCACTGCTGATATGTAAATTTGGAGACTCGGTATGGCATTTGTGGAACCATGGCATGGTTTGATTCGTGGAGTTATTAAGGTTATCGTAGATTGATTGGTGAAGTTTCTCTCATAGGGATTTTTTTGGGTCCATGTGGGTATGGGCTAGGATGGCTATTCAATGGCCATTGAACAACATTTTTATTTCATAATTGTAATTTGATATTTGAGTAAGTTATCTTATTTGATCATTTGAGAAGATAATCACCGAAATGACCAACTTGACCAACCAAAAGACAAAATAACTTTTGATGTTTAAGAAAAACTGATTCATTCGATACTCTTCTAGCCCGCTAACTCATCAGGCAATCTCCTAGCTCGTCGTTAGTCCATCTGGCTCTATCCTAGCCCGATATTAACCCATCCGGCACTTTCCTAGCCTGCTTCTTCTGGCACTTTCCTGGTCGACCAGTAACTCATTAGGCTGTCTCCTAGCAACTCCTTATTTTTTAAATTATATAAGTCCATCTGGCTCTCTCCTAGCCTAAAATCATGTTAGAGGACTTTCTCCTAGCCGGCTCCTCCCGATCCCCTCCTAACCGGGGCAAGCCAAACGATGACTAAGACAGAGTCCAATGTTTATATTGGCTTTTTTTTAAACTTGGTTATCTAGGTGGTCTTTATAGAAAATCGAATATTTGAATAGTAGACTTGTATGTAATCACATTTTGATAGATTGATGTAACAACATATAAATTATTATATATGAAAATAAGCAGTTTAAGAATCATGAATGAATTATATGGATCTAACATGTTATAAACTAACAAATTCTTTAATAGTAGACTGTCGAACAGTTAGATATGGATCGTAATATTTTTCGTCATTTTTAGTTACGGCATCAGTGGTCTTAGTTCTTTGAGTAAACTTTGCTTTTTCTCCTTGTAGTTTTCTCTAAATAACGATTTCCATCCAAACGTTCCAAAATGACATGTTTGCTCCTTGACGTATGCATTCTATCCAAATCAGCTCCAACTTGTAACACTCTAGTTTTTTTCTTGTTGAATGGAAGATGGTGATGGCGACTCATGGCAGGGATGGCGACTCATGGTGGTGGTGTCGTGTGGTGAAAGTGGCGGTAGACAATAGTGGTGACGGTGATGGTGGACGGCAAGGAGCAAAAAGGCCATATTTTCCAGATCAGCTCCAACTTGACGTCAAGGTGCAGCTCATTACACATTTAAAATGATAGTTGAGATTATTCTCGGTCAAATTGATAGTTCGAATTATTATTGGCCAATGAGTCATAGTTTGGATTATTAAAATCTAATTTGCCTTTATTTTATTGGATGGATTAAATTTAAGCATGTAAAATGTGTCATATAACCCGTATATTAAATGTGAGCATGTTTGTGTTAGAAAATTTCACATTTAAATTGACAAATCACGTCAAAAAACAACCCCATTAACATAACACAATAGGCTACACCACCTTATTTTGATTCATACTTATAAGTTATAACTATTCATTTTAACTTGTGTTAACAATTTAATACGAATTGAATATACCTTTTTTTAATTTGTAAAATTTGAATATTTCCTTAAAACAAAGTACTTTACTTATGATTTTAAAAAAAACATGTAGTTTTATAAGTTTATAAAATTATAAGAATATAACAAAGTATCCATGCAACTTACTCCAAAAGTCCAGACAAATTTTGTCCACCAAAACCTAGCCAAGAGTGGTCCTCTTTGGTTGTTTCAACCACCATTAATGGCTTATATTATTCTCTTATGTGAGACCTTGAACCTGCGTAGCCTCAAAATGTCACTGCCCATGGACCCACATTAGTACGGGCCTTAAAACCTCCTTCCACGTATACACATTAAAAAAACAAAATATCTTAAAGCCGAAGACAAAACCAACGTTCTCACAACATAAATCATAATTTTAAAATGTCATTTTTCTAGAACAGTGTTTTGGCTGCAATCAAATGGAAAGCGACATGGTATGGAGTGATTTTGCATTTTTTTTAAAAGCCAAAATAGTCTCCTACACTAGGCCTTTTATCAAGTCGAGCTGGGGTGGGCTCTTGTTCGTGCTCATAAATTATCGAGTCGAGCTGGCTCGGCTCAATAGGAACGACCTTTTTTTATGCGAGCTTTTTTCGAGCGAGTTTCAAGCGAGCCGCTAGCCACAAGCTTTTTAAACAACCCTACTAAGTATATACACCCTACCTTGCATACCTTGAGTGGGAGTGTAAACAAGCAAATCCAAACTTAAGCTGAACTTGTGTAACTTAATATAGGTCAAGCTCAAGCCCAACTCAAACTTAAACAAATATTACTTTTTTTTAGATATTTGTATTTATATCTTACAAAATACATATACATCGAATAGGGAAAGGTTCATTTATAAACAACTCACTCGTGTGCGAACTAAAAACCACACTTAAGTTTCACTAAACATTTATCATTTTACAAACATTATCATTTTTCAAAACGATTGAATGAATCACACTTTTTTTTATCTTATATACGATTATAATGAAGCCACGAAGCTATATAAAAATATTAAAAAATCGTGTGGTAAGTTGTTCGATAGTACACATAGAGGTGATCAAACCGGTTTTTTTTTTTAACTGGTTTCGGTTCCAAACCGGTTTTTTTAATGGTTATGAGCTGTTTTTTGTCGGTTTTGACCAGTTCCGGTCCGGTTTTTGGCCGATTCCAAACCGGTTTTGATCGGTTCTTGGTGGAACCGGTTCCGGTTCCGGTTATGATTATGGCTAGGTTCTGGAACCGATAAGGAACCGCCGGTTCGGTTCGGTTCCGGTTCCGGAACCAGTTTTTTTGCCCACCTCTAAATACACATATGTAATATGATGATAATTCATATATTGTATTCATATGAATTCATATCCGCGTTTCAAAAAATGATTTATTCAGGTTTTTCTTTGTTCTTTTTATCAATTTATGTATACTGCATCCTATGCGGTAAGAGATATTGTAGTCATACTTATAATTAATATATATCAATACTTTAAACTAATTTACACGTTTCAAGGATTTCATAAAAAATCGTTTTTTGATTTATTAATATCTAATGCAAATATCTTACGTATATGTAGTATTAAACAAATTACGACACGATTTTTTTAATATAGCTTCTCGATATTCATATTAGAGATAAAAAAAATGTAATTTAATGATACAATTAGTTCTAAAAAATAATTACTTATAAAAAAATATTTAAGGTTAATTTAAGAGAGAACTTTTAGTTCACACAAAAAATAGTTCTCTCAATAACCACCCGCATATCAAATAATTACTATAATTAGTATTGTATGTGCGTCAATGTGTGTGTATATTAACCGATCTCAAGAAACACAAGAAAAGCTTGGCTCGTTTACAGCTCTACCCTCAAACACGGTATGAAATGGCTCGTTTACCAACCCAAACCCAAAATATTACACAAAATCAAACATAACAAAGATCCAAAGATGACACAACTAGAAGTTATAGACCAAAAGTTATACTAGAAGTTATAGACCAAAGAGCCATTTCCATGATCTAGAGGTACAAACATTCTGACAACATTTTAATACGAAGAAAAACATAGAAAAGCAAATAAACAAGGAGATGGAGATAAATGAGAGATTATATTATATTATATTATATTTACTTCACTTGCCACAGTTGAAGCCGCCACAAACCGAGAGAACTATGATGAGAATTAACGCAACGATGATTCCGAGAACAATAAGTTTTATCTTCATATTCTGCAACCACATTTTTCTCCTGATTTGTGTACCTTGACTCCTAAAATCTTGTGCCTGCAAGATGATTTCAGAATTATTTTAACAATTAACAAAATTTAAAGCTTTACATGATATGTCGATACACACACACTTTTCTTATTAAATTACACAATATGAACATGATAGTAATTAAGTAGTATATAAATTCCAATGCAGCATGCTTGAATCACGCATCAAAGTATCTGATTCCAAGATATGATATATACACGCTTATAAAAATACTGATTAAAAAGAAGTTATAATTAATGATTTCTTATATTATTAATAAGGGTAAAACCCAAATTAGCTCAAGGCAGACAAGAGGATGGAAAGACATCCCTTTGATAAATTCTTAAAATTTTATGCTTACTATTTGAAGTCAAACTTTTGTACTAACTCACACTTCAAAATTTAAAATTTAAATTCACTGACCTGAGAATGAAGATTTTCAGTTTTATCCACAAGAAGCTCTATCTTCTCGCCACGATCTAGAACCTATATATTCAAACAATTACAATATAAAAAAAAAAAAAAAAAAAAAACAACAACATATGTAATTAGAAAATTTCATGTTCGTTCATTACAGAAAAAATGTGTAAGTGTGCGCGCGTATGTGTATATATATGTGTAATGTGTATGACAATTTAACCTAAACACCCAAAACAGATTACCTTTTCAATGTTCTCCATCATCACGCCTTTGACTTCTGAAACCTGCGCCTTGACTTTTGAAAGCTTGCTAATTTCTTCAGGATGATCCACACAATACTGCATCTGCTCCTTCAACTTGGGCCTGTTAATATTAAGTTTAACCGTCAATACATAACTGGTAAATATAAATTTAAAAAAATATTGTTTTTAAATGAAGAACCATATTACCCGAATTCTTTGTTCAGACTATTAGCAATAGCAGTAGCAGCTTTCCCACCACTGTATTTATTGTTAAAGTCATCTTTGATTCGTTCAAGAAAAGCCATTGGAACTTGTCTGCCAGCAGATTCAGCAGCCACAACACAGTATGCTTCATGATTCAAATACAAAACGAACAAAAATAAAATTCATTATTATGCACAAAAGTTATTGTTAGAGGGTGTTGTTATTGTTTTCTTAGTGTATTCTATTTTGAGAGAACGTATATATATATTAAATAGGCGTCTCCAGTACACATACAACATAAGATGTATTGATCCAATAAACCTTAACTCATCTTTCTTTTATCATTACCAAATGAAGAAGGTGTGCAATAAAAAGAATACATTCGAAGTCTTCTTTATTATGGTATAGAATCTTTATACGATTACTATAAATTTTCAAACTTTGTGTCATTTTTACTAGATCTTAATTTCAAAGTATGCGAAATGATTTTGTTTGCATTGTCAGTTAGGTAGTATATAATAGTTCAGATTTCAGAATCATGGATGTAAAGAGTGCATGAGGAAGACTTCTCACACAATTCATCCAAATCCATCCATCAAAAAAATCATGCTTAAAGTATAAAACAGCATACAAATATGTAATTAAATATGGAGTAATGGAGCTACTGCAGTAATGAGCATTGCTAAAAACTAGCAGAGTAGCAAGTATAATTACTCCCTCTAATTTTAGTAATTATGATATATATTTAGAAATTTTGGTAAGAAATCATAAGTTAAATAAACAAAAAGCTCACAAGTTTAATGATTACACGTTTACAAGTAGTAATGCGTCTATCATTAGAAGTCTACAATACTAATCTGTTTCACCCAAATAAATCACCCAAATAAACCATAGAACACATAACCAAAACCAAAACCAAAACCAAATCAAGAATCGGACTAACTGGAAACAACCATCAACATCAATCAATTACAAGCAAAATTTCCATATTCAAATCATTAAGCGCAGCAATATAAAACCCTAGAATCGCATCTACAACAGAATCTGCGATGGACAGTTAAAGGAAAAGTTAGTGAATCTTACTGAAGCCATCTTCAACGAGATAATTGAAAGTGTGTCCATCACAGTTATATGTGAACTTATTGTTTGTTGCGGGAAGCTTCTGGAGGCACTGGGAAGCAATAGAGGTGAAATTGCCGGTAAACTCTGTGTACTCGGCAAGAATCACGGAGCCTCTGGAGACGAAACTGTAAATTAAAGATTGTTGCCCCATGATGATGATGATGATGATGATTCAGTAATTGATCTGCAAAACCCTCAATCGGAGTCGAAAACCCTAGCGGCCAATCTGATCTGATTTTGTAAGAGTAAAGGAAAAAGGGGGATTTTGGGTTTTTGGAATCGTACGCTTTACACGTTCCATTTAATTCAAAGTATGATGATGGCGTCAAAATGAATAGTGGAGTTAAACCAAGGGTGACAATTTGGATCATATATCAATATTGTTAATAGTTTGTTTAGTTTTGTTTGGAGTGTTGATGGTGACTAAAGTAATTAACGTTTATTTATTGAGTGAGATTTAACGTTTTTTTAAGCGTTTGTTAGTGTTTATTTGTTTTAATATTATCAATTTAATAATTAGAAGCATTCTTCGAGTATTAAACCTGGAATCTTTATATAAATTTTCACTTAAACTATTAGATCAAGAGATCATTGGCTATTGAGATTAACTATTAAGTCAATTTGATATTAACATTCTCCTAAATATTATACCCCACTTATGTTTATATTTTAGATCATATTCATTAGTTTGACATGTTTTTATTAAGAATATTTCAGAACTTATATATTTTTCTTGGCGAACATTTGTCTTTTCAATTAGATTTTTCTCTTCTATTATCTACAATCGTCGTCCGTAAATGCCGACATGCAAAAGTAGAGGGTGTTTATTTCCTTCTTGTGTTAGACTATGTGTAGTGGTAAGGGCGTGGAGAAGGGGTGGAGTATGATGCGTCAGTGCCACGTAAGAGAGAGAAGAGGTGGTAAAAAATGGGTGTAATGGGTAAGTGGTGGAGAGAGAAATTGTATTAATTATTTTAATAATTGATTTTTTAATATATAAGAAAAAATGAGAGAGAAGGGTCAAATGGGGCCCACCAACCTGCATCCTTTCTCCCCCAAACTGCTCTTTTCTTCCCCTCCACGCCCGTGGAATTCTCTACGCCAAAACCCTCCACGCCCACCGCGTAGCGGTGTTCCCCGGCGTTGCCGGGCGTCATTGGGCCTCCTCCACGCCCATAACACATAGTCTAAGCGCAACAATGAGAGACTAGCACACTTTATAAAGTAAATGTCTTTTAGAAAGTAGGTAATGAGTTTTAAGCCAGACAATATATGAAAGATTTGATGTAATTAGAGGTATGATAAGATTTGTTGTTAAAAAACAATATTTAAAATTAGTGTGACAAACAAACATATATGAAGTATATTACTATCAATGTTTTTATTTTAATTTGACTTAACTTAAGGGAGAATTGCATATCTTGAACCTAATTAAATATATACCCATGTCAAATAATAAATTACATATAACTCTTTCTTGTAACTTCAAGTAAGGAAAGATATTTAAATTAAATTATTGGTTGGGTATGCATGTAAATTGGAAGTTTGTATGTATATGTCCCTAAATTTAAAAATTATCAGACTTCGATTATTATTTTGCAAATTTTTTCTTCACTTTCACCTCTCACTTCAAATTGATTAGATTGCTCATTAGATACTAAGTACAATTCAATTTTAATTAAACGTCAATTCAAACACTCTAATTCTACTACCAAGTTACACTAGTTTGTCCACTATGAGGATTGAACCCCACCAAGTGAAAAGAAAGTTAAGGCACTCAGAGTGGCGTCCAGGGAAAGAGTGGGATGAGATGGGCCCGATCGGGAACACCACCCCCGGGGTCTGGGGCGAGGTGGGACGAGGAATAAACACCGGGTTTCACCGAATTGTTGGAAAGAATATATGGGGGAATGAGGAAAATTAGGAAAGTGTGAAGAAGTGGGGAAAAGTGGGACGACACCGTGCAAAATGGAAAAAAGTGGGAAAACCCGGGAAAAGCTTATGTGACGCTGACGTAGAAGCGGGGAAGAGTGAGAAAGTGTGTGACGACTCCATTTGGTCTTATAATCTCCAAAGTACCACTATACGCTTTTTAATACTAACTATTGACTAACTAAAATTAGTATATGTTTCATTTGCTCACTTAATTTTAGAACTTAAATATTTTGTAAAGATATTACACAAAACATATAATAAAAGTTCAATTAAGAGGGGTAAAAAACAGTAAATGACTTTAATTAATACCTGAGAAACTTGATTATTAGTGTCTAAAGTTAATTTTATATGTTTTATAAAAAGTATATAATTAACATGTTTGACTTTTTAAATTATTTATCCATATTTAAGAAAAAAAAAACTTTTATGTAAGTATTTTGTAGAGTTATTTTAAATAAACTATGAGTAAGATGAAAATTTATTTTTCTAAAACCCAGTTTATTTTACATATATTTTATGCCAGTCATCACTATCTACCCTTAAAGAGAAGATGTCATAGAAATATAACAAAATTTTAGGTTTGTTCCAATTAGGTCACTCATATTTTTTTTGTTTCAATTAGGTCATTAATACTAAATTTGTTTCAATTAGGTCACTCAACTCTAAGAATGTGTTCTAATCCTAGTCCTTTTATGTACAAAATTATTATTCTTTTTTATTTTTTATTCACATAATCAACCACCATAATTTAAAAAAAAAGTAAAAATAAAAATCAAATGACATGATAACCTAATGTTGTAGGTAAAATATATAAGATTAGAACATTTATTTAAACTAAAGTGACCTAATTAGAATAAAAAAATATGAGTAACCTAATTGGAACAAAAAAAGTATGAGTGACTTAACTGGAACAAAACTGAAAGTTGATTACATGTTTATATACACACTTATTTTTCAGAAAAATCATTTTTAGAAAAAGAGAAAGCTTTTATTTAACCATACAAAAAATCTAATATTTTTTATAGCAAAGTTTTCAATAAAGACTATTTTGATACCAGAAATTAGTAATATGAAACAAAAGAAGAAAGGTTAAAGAAATTGAGATTCGTTTATAAATTGAATGAAATTAGAGATAAGACAGACATGCTCTAAGAGGTAAATATAAATAGATGGAAGGCCAGCAATTGAAAATCGTCATGTGATGATACTCTTTATATCCGGGCCCCGGGGACGGTTATCTTCATATTCAGAACATGGATTTAATTGTAGGAATGACCTATTTTTAGAAAATAGTCATGACTCATGCATAGCGTTTAAAATGCACCACATTTTGTGTCGTAATCATGCTATAAAAAGATATATTGTTAATCTTTTAAAACAAGTAAAGTATATTCGAACAAATGAGAATGCTAAGATTGCATTAAATGTGAATGGTATGATATCTACTTGTGGGCTTAATTAGTTGTTTTCATAATCATTTCGGTTAGAGTAATCAAACAAAAAGGATATCATGTTATATTAAGCAATCAAATAAGATAAGATAATTAGCTATAACTACACAACAGATTTTTTTTTTTTTTTTTGAAAATTGACTTTCATTAAAAACAAACACAACCAACGACTATCACCAAGATGGAGAAAGACGCCGAAAGCCAAAAACCAAAACAACAGTCACGTTACATCAAATAAACACCATCTTTTCCAATCCACTACCCCTATCTTAGATCTATTTTTGAGTGTTGGAAAATTTTGGGTATGCTAACATGGGTGGACATGAAACTATGAAAGAATGTATATATTTATCTATGAATCGTACTACGTACATTAAGAGTTTATATATATTTCATAAATCCGAGTTTAAAAACTTACATATTAGTTTTTCAATATATCAAGTGACTTAAAAGATATGACACTACTAGTATCTAAAGTGAAGCCGAATTGAATGTCGAGAACATCGACATCAGACTTACTTTTGGTAACATGAGAAGCTAGAAGTGAGCACATCTGCTTGACCAGACCAAATCAGGTAATAAAACCTGACCCGACTTGATACTAAATTTTGCATAAAATCCAGAACCAAAGATTGGACTTGTGGGGATCTGTCTATTTCGGGTTTGGTTTTTCAGTCTATTTTAAAGTTATTTGAAATTTGTACCAAAATGAAACATCTATTTAGTTTTAAACAACCCAAGTATATGAAGTAGTTGACCTTTGAACGTTTTGTGATTTAAACGTACTAATGTTTCAATGTCTAAATTATCAGTTATTTGTGACATAGATGACAACGATGATGATATGTTGGTTTAATTGAGATCATATATGGTTATATCAAAGTCTAATTCGGATGAGCCTGTTAAAATCTCATAACTCATTTCATTCTCTCGTCTATTTCAACTCACGATCCGAATCATGACCCGACCCATCATTCTAACACTAATATATTAGACTCAGTTAAATCCGGTCCGTCAATGTCTAAATAATCAATTAATTGTCACATAGATGATAACGATGATGATATGTTGGCTTAATTGAGATCATATATGGACTATGGTTACTTCAAAGTCTAATTCGGATGCACCTGTTTAAATCTCATAACCCATTTCATTCTCATCTATTTCAACTCACAATCCGAATCATGACCCGGCCCATGATTCTAACACTAATCTATTAGACTCAGTTAAATCTAGTATAACAACTGGCCATTTTCCGGCAGTTGACCGATCGTTTTCCGACCTTTGACTTTTTGTAAATTGTCCGGTACCTATTTGTAATATGATATTTATGTGAAATAAATGATCCTA
>WOUH02000028.1:8271652-8283891 GCA_009936405.2 Stevia rebaudiana | reverse complement strand
ACGAGTACCATTTGACTTAACCTCCAGATGTTTATCCATACCTCTCAGGGATTCACCTTCAAGGTTGGATTCCTTAAACGCCTCTAGCTGTGATTCGTGGATTCTGGTGGTTAGATCAGATTGAGCTCCAAACGACCTCACTCTTTCCCGTCCTCCACTTCGTGAGCTCTAATCACGTTTGTTTTGGTAAATAAGTTTTTAAACATTTTTTTTAACAAAACTACCTCACTCTTTCTACAATTACCACAACTTTTGAAATTCACATTTATACCCCCATCAAATATAAACACTCGGTTTATAACGATTAGTAATAAATCATTGTAGTGTATATATTTATAGAAAATTTACTATACAACAAAAAATAATGTCTGTACTCTCTACTTACAATTGCCTCAACATTTAAAATTTATGTTTACACCTCTTTTAAGTTTATGAATAAGTTGACTATAATAAATGTTTGTATAAAGTTATGAAAAATATTTTTAAGAGAAACTAAAATATAACTTTAAAATTAGTTTATAAAAACTTAAAAAAAAAAGTTTTGATAAATTATCATTTTTAAATATTTTTTATTTGTTTGAGAACTTAAAAAACTTATTTAAGTAGCTTATTTTTTTGTTATAAACCATTAGTAACATTAAGAAAATAATAAAAATATGATTATAAATATCTGTTAACAAATTACATGAAACACCATTTAGGTTATACAGTTACAGGTTTCATCATTTATGATATAGGGGCACTTTGGTTAGTTTTTAAAAACTTAACTGAATAAGTAACATCTGTTAGCTTAAAGAACGTAAACTGTAACAACTTGTTTAGATAAAGAATAAAATTGAAACTTTTTAAACATAAAAAATAAAACATGCAATTATATAGACACCTAATCATGTTTTATGTAATTTTGTCTAGAATGAATTGAATGGGTTATGTACTTATGTGTGACTTGGTACTACATTACCACCTATAGTCGACTACAATATACATTAGTCAACGAAAGACATACCTACGTGTATTTACTCTGGTGCATCGTCATTAGTCGTTCACCTGTCAGTCTCACCGTCCTGTCAATTTAACATCACCTCTTTCACTCCTCAAGTAAAATCTCACACTGGTTCAGCTCACCACCTGTGAAGAAGGCGATATACCGGATAAGCTATATGTTCTAGAGAGAGAAAAGATATTTCTAGAGAGAGAAAGGGTGTGTGTGATTTCTCAATCTGATTACAAAAATGTCTACACTCCCACCAACGTTACCGGATTTTCCAACGGCCTTACCACCGCCAGCACCACCTTACAACCACCATCATCACCATGGATCCGCTGTTATACATTCTGTGCTCGCTGGAGTACTAGTGTTTGTAATCTTTGTCGTTCTCGCAATCGCGTACAGAAAAATATCACGGAAACGCACGGTTCCTGCGGATCTGAAATCTCCTCCGCCGCAGCCGCAGAAACAGTTGCAGCAGTACCCGTACAAAGTTCTCCGGCGTGCCACGTCAGCATTCTCTGCCGGCAACCGTCTCGGGCAAGGAGGATTTGGCTCTGTTTACAAAGGCGTGCTTCCGTCCGGTGAGGAGATCGCCGTGAAGCTTATGAACGGTTCCGGGTCGTTACAAGGGGAACGAGAGTTTCATAACGAGCTTTCATTATCAAATCGGATCCATGGCGCGTGTGGTGCACATTCAAGTCATGTTGTTTCCGTTCTCGGCTTCTCATCGGACCAGAATCGGCGGCGGGGGAAGAAGATGTTGATTGTGTACGAGTATATGCAGAACGGTAGCTTACAAGACGCGTTGTTGCATCGTAAGTGCCCTGAGCTCATGGATTGGAAAATTAGGTTTATGATTCTGCTAGACGTAGCTAAAGGTGTCGATTTCCTTCACTTTTCATGCGATCCACCAATTGTTCATTGTGATATCAAGCCTTCTAATGTGTTACTAGACTGCAATTTCAACGCAAAAGTTGCCGATTTCGGTCTGGCGAGAGTTTTAGGTTTAGATGAGAATGATATCATTGAAACTTTTATCGAATGCGGTGAAGAAGAAGGAGATCTAGAAACCGAAACAGCTGAAGATACTATTAATAATACCGATGTTGAGAGAAAGAGAAGTAATGGTGACTGTAAAGATGAAAACAGGTCAGTAGCAGAGGAGACTGAAAGTGTGGTAACAGGGGATGTTGTAGTCAATGTGGATCCCGTTTCACCGGAAAGTTGTCCTGTTGCCGTTGTTGATTTGGAGACGTCACCGTCGGAGTATTTGGAAAGGACAAGTGTTTCAGATCAGATTAGCATTGATAGTAGTAACCGGAGATTTCTGGGGAAGAAGAAGAGTGGCGGTGGCGGTTCTGGACGGGATTGGTGGTGGAAACAGGAAAGTTGGGGTGGCGATTCAGGGAGAGTGAAAGATTATGTAATGGAGTGGATTGGAAGCGAGATAAAGAAAGAGAGACCGAAGAAAGATTGGCTTACTACTACAGATACATTCTCGTCGGAGCAAGAAACCGGTACCGACATTGCACCGGAGAAGAAGCAAAAGAAAAAACCAGAGACGGAGAAGAAGAATCGCAAGCCGAGAGAATGGTGGAAAGAGGAATTCTGCGATGAATTATCGAACAAGAAGAAGAAAAAAAGAAGAGGAAGTAACACCGGCGAGATGTGGTGGCAACGGGATGAAGAATTTGTGCCACAAAAAAAGAAGAAAAGTAAAACCAGTAGCAAATCTAGCATCGATTGGTGGATAGACGGGTTTTCCGGCGAGTTCCGTCACCGGAGAAGAAGCAGTCAAGAACACCCCAGTGGAGAGATCCCCAAAAGTGGCGGAATTAGCAGCACTCCGAGCATGAGAGGAACTGTTTGTTACATCGCGCCGGAAAAATGCGACGGCGGCCAGCTCTCCGAGAAGAGTGACGTGTACAGCTACGGCGTTTTGCTACTGGTTTTGGTTTCCGGCCGACGACCACTGCAAGTAACCGCTTCTCCGATGTCGGAATTCGAAAGAGCTAATCTGATTTCATGGGCTAGACAGCTGGCACGTAATGGAAAGCTTTTAGATCTGGTTGATCCAAACATTCATTCACTGGATCAAGAACAAGTAATGCTCTGTATCACCACCGCACTTTTATGTCTGCAACGATCTCCGGCTAAACGTCCGACAATGCGGGAGATTGTCGGTATGTTGTCCGGTGAGTCCGACCCGCCTAATTTGCCGTTTGAGTTTTCTCCGTCACCGCCGACTAATTTTCCGTTCAAGTCCCGGAGAAAACCCCGGTGAGTTTGTCATAAAGTTTTATTCTTGTTTGTTAATTATTATCCAAAAGAAAAAAAAAATGAAAAAGAAACAAAGTGTACATGTTGCTTCATTTACAAACCTCATCCTTCCATCATTCCATGAAAATGTCATTTGAGCTTCTTGCGTTTTTAACAAACACGTCGAAAACGACATTTTAGTCCGATTGCAACTTTGCAACGTTTCATAAAATGTTGTCACCTAATTATTTCGGTTGCGGATTAGCATAGAATTAGTTCACAATTTGTTGGGGTCTACAAAATGAAGTGTTTGATTATGACATAAATTTTCTTGCAATGGTTGTTGAAATTGAGGGAATCCCAGGTATAAAGTTTGAAGTAGTGATTGATGTCCAATAAAGTTGTCGATGACTTTCATTTTCCTAGTTTCTGGTTAATCTCCATGAGTGACCTTTTTCACTTTTTCATTAGATATTCTCTTTTGAACTCATTACATTTAACCTTTTATGCATTGGGAATTTTTAGGGACCCATATGTCACGTTTACCTTTTTTAAGTTGGCTAACTTTGCAACATGTCTGTTACGGGGTCAAAAACAGAAAATAATAATAATAATAATAATCAATCTATGCGCATTTTCTATTTATGATTCCAAGTATTGTATATAATTTATCAAAGTTATTTTGGATAAGGGAATGAATAGAATGAGTCATTACTTGGTCGAACTGTTGATACGTTGAAAGTTAGGCCTAAAAGATATAAATGAAATCGTTTTAACTAATTTTTTAGAACGACAAACATATAAATTCATCTAATAATATACTTTTAAATTTATATCAAACCTGCCTTCAACATTTTGACACATGTATCTATTGGATAGAGAACATACACCTTAACCACCCGAATGTTCATTTGGTAGGGATCGTTTATAACCGAGTAGACACTTTGACAAACGGTTATAGGCGGTTTACCTAGTTTCACACCAAAGTTTCTTCATCTGACACCTTAATTGATTTAGAGGAATTTTCCACATGTAATTTCCCACATATATGCCATTAACTTAACTCTGTTGAATAAAAAAAATTAGTTTTCAAGATATGATTTTTCATACTTAAAACGGTATATATATGGAGTAAATCTTAAGGTGCAAAGACATGAAAGTAAGTGATGAATGAGTTCCTATAGTTTTTGTTTTCTAAGAAAAAAAGATTTATTCTACAAAAGTAAGATATTGTATTTTATATTCTTTATGTTCATTTTCATGTTAACATGGTGATTGGTTATATACTTATATTCATGCCCTCGAGATATTAAACAAACGGTGCAAGGTCCACAACCTCAAGAACTTTGTCCAGATATTCACGTGTTTGTCTTCTCATCAACCACAAGTGTGATTTATATAATCTTATCTTCATTACTTACAAAAATATATAATATTATTATAATTTATAACCCGGTACTTTTCTCGCTTCGCGTCAACTATATAACTTTAATATCTTAAAATATGTCAAATAAAAACTTAAAAAACTATTAAACTAATATTTTAAATCTTTATTAAACATTTTAAATTTCATGGCGAATACACCTATTATCACTGTATTTTTAAGTAGTCTACTTCAAGATTTAAAGTCAATACATTAACTATTGCCTGGGTATCCTTTCAGACTCCAAATCAGTCAGAATAATATATCTTGGCGTTTTGTATGTATTATTTAGCGTTTCTTTTAGAGGGAAGATTAAAGTATATATGTTTTTGGGTATCGAGTGAGATATACAACTTTTCTTCTGAAAGATTCCAGCATACAATATGTCTACATATGTTGTATTATAATATTCATATGCTATATATTTTAAAAAATTGATATTTTACTATATTATGGGTTACGTATGTTACATTATTATATTCATAGGAAATATATTTAAGCATGAGAATTATAGTCAATTTATATATAATAAATCATACAACGCTTGATGCGATTCTTACAGTTTTCAACATACTAATGGTTATGAAAAGAACGTTTCCTTATGAGTCTGTATTCCATCCGGTCACATTGATGACATTTTAAACATTGGGAAATATGTAACCCATACTATTTTGCACAAAATAAGACTAGACCGTTTACAAGAAACACCTTTCCACCAACATTCGGTACAATTGTTCTAATGCACGTTGGTTACTTGTTACTTACAAAATTCATATATGTTTCTTACAAAAACATTGGTAAGCATGTTTGTATTAGATGACCTACCGATATAAAAACATAATTAAAACAAGTATTATCAACGGCATATTTAAAATAGTTTCGGTTTACAATTAGCCCAAATAACGTTCAAAAAATATAATTTTGTTTAAATCAATTTTGGTCCGACCCCCAAAGACATAAACATCCTTCCACCAGTTCTAAAAACCAAAGTGAAAACTACAATTATAACGAGCTAAATTCATGAGGGTGTTTCAATTAAGAAATTTAAAAGTTTCCATTCAAATTAAACCATATGGTTTGATAAAGCAAAATGACAACATAAAAACTACTCACGGATCTTGAAAATAATAGAATTCTACAGAATTGCCACATCCAGATAATCCCCAATCTGCAAATTTCATCTTCTGGTTAGAAATAGATTCACAAGGCCTATATACATATAGTCATATACATCTACATATACATATATACATATACATACAGTACAACACTGGTCTTTTCTTATGGGAGAAAATGGTCAAACACAAAAACTACCTCAAAGCTAAGGGTGCCAAGAGCCTTGCTTCCATCATCCGGTCGTCTTGCATTCGGATAAGACAAGGTTTTCCCGACCTTATAAAAACAAATCCCATTAAAAAATAATAATCATAGTTCCGTAAGAAAAACAAACACTGTCACCTACAATGTGTTTATTTGCACAACTTGCCAAAAAACGACTATACTGAAACAATAAACCAGGCTTCATGGTTCAAAAATTAAACAAAAAAATTACAAAGCATTCTTGCCACTAAAAAATACTGTTTGATAATTTGAGAAATGTGAACTAAACAAATGTAAGCATGTCACCGATTTTCGATTGCTTTCATTAACATGCCCAAAAGAAAAGCTTAGATTTCAAATTTTATTATTTAAACTTTTATATTGTCCAAAATGCGGGGAGAAAATTAAAAAAAAATCGAGAGTCATTTACTGGAGGAGAAACAAAACTGGGACAAGTAAAATGGAAAGTTTTGTTGGAATATAAGCGGGTCACAAGTTAGTTATAACATCCGTGAATAAGGTAACTTTGGCTCCAAGTAACGGTAACAGAAACGGTTTTCCAACCGCCAATAACTGGTCTAATATATATGAAAAAGTGGATTTATGTTGTTTGTATTATTATTGAAACTTCAAAGTTGTTCTCTGTATTCAGTTATATCTTGTTCTTGTCATCATTTGATCTTCCAATATGTTTTTTGTACTAAGTAGCAAATTAGCAGTGATTGCAATGTCATGTGTTTTGAGTTTTATGAGACTACAATGTGTATAATGTATTAAATATAATAACAATATGCAAAAAGAGTTGCAAGACAGGAAAAGTGGTTACCTCTTTAACAGTAAAATGACCCGTTTTAGTTGGATATACAAAAGCAAATGACAGCAAAGCATCTCTTCTTCTAGCTTCAGGTGCTACCTCCTTTACCTGGAGAGCAGATGATAAAAATAATAATAATAACAATAATAAAATAAAATAAATAATAATAATAATAATACACTTTTGAATTCTGACTACAAAACAAAATTTAGAACAAATCTCGTCACACCATATAAGTCGGGTACATATAGAAAGATTCCAATTCCCTAAGTGGTGTACTGAACAAATAGCATGTTCAAGGGGCAAAAAAGAGAGCATGTAATTTTATAAAGAAAAAAAAAAGTTCAAATTTGGACCGTCTGGTATACCAGATCAGTTAGCTCACGAAGTGTAGCATCCATCCAAGTGTATATTTGGACTTCATCTTTAGGCTCCTTGCCTCTGACTGCAAAGTCAGCCTGACTGTGATGACCACCAACCTGTTTGAAATCAAAATCAATCTTAAATCATAGTTTAAATAACCAATAACCATTTTACTTTTGCCACTATACATTGAAAATTATCTCAAATGGGATTTTGAAGAGAAAGAGGTTCCAGTGTGCAAACAGCATTCATACCTTAGTAAAAACTCGAAGCAGCAACGGGCAAGTCTGTATGTCAAAGAAAAGACTTCATCATATTGTAATGAAATGTCACAATAATAAATTAATATGTAAGGAATGATAAAAACTAAAATGTTAAGTGGAGATTTTGAGTAGTCCACAAAGTGTGCAGATGTTAAGTGACCTTCTAGTGCTTAATTCTTTAATTTAGGATTAAGAAGATACATTAGCAGATTACACTTTATATATAATTTATAATATGAGATTGTTTAAGCATATGAAAGCTAAAGTTTTCAACTAAACCATTATGCTACCATTATGAAAGCTAAAGTTTTCAACTAAACCATCAGCTAAAGTTTTCAACTTGGAAAGGATGAAAAGATTCAACTGGAGTTCAGAGAGAATAATGAATAAGCCCAGTCTGAAAAACTTAATCTGATCACCAGTTAATAATGATTCATCTATGGAGTAACTCAGTAACCCTAGTTTCATACCCAGAGTATGAAAATGATGAGCAAAGTTTATACTTTCCTTGGCAATAATCTGATAACACAACAAGCAATGATTTCCATACGAGAAAAAATTCCCCAGAAATATCACACAATTCCAAACCCTAGAAAATCTTCAAACTTCAAACAACCAAAATAACTCTTATACATCAATCAAAGACACTGAAAAACATGATTAAAGAAACAAAAATGAAGCTGTAAGGAGATACGGATGACAGGAGAACAAAACCTAACCTTTTCGCGATCGACTGGTTCAAACCGAGGTCCAGGTTTGTTGTGAATTGGAGGACCAGGAGGTCCTCTTGCTGACGGAGGAAGAGGTCTTCCGGTTCCTCTTCTTTGTCCTTCTCCTCCTCGTGCTGCCATTGATGAACGATTACTACAGCTCTGCAACTCTCTTTCGCAATTGCAAATGAAACCTCGAGAAGACGAACTTTTAGTCTGGACCGAAACGTTAACTCTTTTGGATTTTTATAAATGGGCCAAAAGGCCATAATTGGGTTTTTTTTTAAATACGGGCCATTGATGGTGATTGGGCATTTGGGCTTAGTGGTATGACAACTTACAAACTAAGAGAGATTTTGGGTTTAAAACGTTTACCATAATTTGGGTAGTCTAAAAAGTTAATAGTGATTAACCTATTGGTTTTCTTATAAAATATGATGAGTTGTAGCCTCGTTTGCAACAATTTGGTACGACTTAAGTTATATGGTTTTCTAATTACGGTTATTCGATGAAAGTGTTGTTCATTTGTCAGGACGGAGTGTCCGGCCTTTGAAGTTGGTAAAAATATTTTACAAGGCTTTTATTGACATACCTTAAAATGTAATAAATCATAAAGCGTTCGTTACTTTTTTTTAGCTCTATAAATATGTAGGGCTTTTTTTTAGTGTATTAAATCTCAACTTAAATACCCATTATTTATCCAAAGAATGATGTGCTCTATTATACAGATGGATGTGTGTTTCTAATGTGATTAAGTTGTCTTGTCACACAATTGTCGATCCATTTGTTGACCTTTCATCACTCATCAGCCAGTGTTTTCTGTTGTATTGTTCTTCAAATTTGTTCAATTCTTGCCTAAATTGTTATATACATCTTGGACGTCGAAGCAAAGTACACTTGTAACACCGACTATCACATGCTTATATTATATTATTATTAAAAATAGGAGTGCATTTTATAATCACATGACCATGCATGCGCAAACATAGAGTTAGAGTTAGGCATGAGCTAATTCAATAAGCCTTTAGACCGGTTGTGGTAAACTAAACTAAATTAATTTTTTTAACATAGGGTCTCACATGATAGTCACCGGTAGCCGAAAGATGTAACCAAGCTCGATTCCTCGACTTCCAAGAAATCATACTCCATGATAAGCGGGAACCAGATGCAATCCGTAAACCTTCTCTCCTTCTCAGGTTTGAATTGTTGACCTTTATCTAAGGTGCACTTTCTTCCCATAATTGGAAATTGCCCAAAGCAATTAACAAGATTTGTACCTAAGACCTCTCAAAAAGAGAGCTCAAGTCAACACCTCCTCTTAATCATTTGAGCTATAAATCATTGGTTAAATTTATTAATTCAACATTATAAAGAACTTATTTACCATTTGACACGGACAAACCTCACCCTCAGCTTTAACCAAATTCAATTTACCCCTTTCACAACTAAACCTCCCCCCTCAACTTTAGTTGGATTCAATTATACCCCTTCCACAATCCACAACTAAACCTCTCCCCCCCAACTTTAACAAAATTCATTTTGACCCAATCCACTACTAATCAAATTGACAAACTAACCTTCTAATGTTTTACCTTTCTCCCTCTAATATGTATTTTATGTTTTTTAACTTATTAAATTTTCTACTAATTTAACTTTTCTTTAATATCTTCCGTTCATTAATCCTTTAAACAAGTAAAATTTGTTGGGAGTGTTTACTTTTTTTTTTGGCGTACCCATATGAATTTTGATAAAAACATAGTTCTATTCGGAATAATGTAAATTTTGTGGGTAAGGTAGGTTGTATTGACTGACGATAACGTTATGGTAGCGTGAAGAAAGAGACGGACACCGAGTTAAGAACGTCGGTACGCTTACTCACGTAAATGTCACCGTTAAAAAAACGTAATGAAGTTCATACGTGCACCACATCTCACGACTTAATTTCTTTCAAATAGTTCTTTTTGTTAGCTCGCCACAACATGCGTACATTTATTTTATGTTGTTAATTAACCACTTCAACGTCACCGACACAAGCGATGCAATATCTTTCAAACAGTTTATGCGTACAACATCCCACCACATCGTTCGGGTTAAATCCCTCGTTTTCTTTAAATTGTATCATATTTATGTGATATATAATGTTTTATATTATTTATTATAGCTCATAATAAAAATATATACTTTATTAATAACGTTGTATATGTTAAAGTCCGAAGCATTTACCTTTTTTATATTTTTATTCAGACTAGAAGTAATAGCATTCGATCGAAGGACATTTCAAATAAATGTTACTTTATAGTTACTGAAAAGTCTCTACTATTTCATATACATCTTTAAAATTAGATGACTTTCTAACTTCATAAAACCATATATTGAAAATTTATAAGATATGTTCAAATACCTTTTCATTTCTTAAGTTTGAGAAAAACTAGAAAACATGTTAAAAATATACAGTTGCTTCATATCCGTTCTATATTATTTCTATTAATAAGGCATTCAGATATTAGATATATAACATAAAGTAAAATCACAACTTTCAGGTGCGAAAGATTAATACAAAGACACATGTGACCAGAAACATTGTCTTAGGTTCAAACTTCAAATGATCATTATATTATATGCACAATAGTTAACAAAGTTTGATTCATTCTAGATTCCCTCCATTGAAAATTTTGTTGTGAAACAACAATTGTACGCGTTAAACTTGCGCATCTTAATACTTGTAACACTAACATAATGTTGATGGATATATAAATTAATGCGTGTATAATTATCACGCGATTAGTTTGGTCGTCTTTGCTTCATTCGCGTCTCAGGTGGCCCGATGAACAATTCGGTTTCCACATCAGAATTCTCCCCATTTTCAAGAACATGAAAATCCGCTCTCATTTCTTCTGTTTCTTGATCTTCTTGGGATTGAAACTGAAAAAAGCGCGCAGGACACAAAAGGTAATCTTTTAAAGATAATATTAACACTTTCAATTCATTATTTTTTTATATATTTTTGTTTTAAATAGCTTGTAAAAATCAGGAAACTAGAAAATAAAAACCACTAACCTTCTCTGTAAGTAGTGCATTTTCTTCTGCTAACAATTTCTCCTGAATATTTTCATGTAGATAAAAACTGATCAATAATTTTTCAAAATCTTTTATTAATTTTAGCAGCCATGACAACCTGAATATTTTTTCAGACTTGTTTTCTACAAGCATACGTACCTTTGCTTGTAGTTGCGCGATCTGTTCAGTGTAAACTTGCATCTAAAACATCATAAATTTGAATAACAATGTTAAAACTTTTACATTAAACCCTCAAAGCTAATTCTAAAAAGAATGAAGGATATTATTCATAAACAAGTAACTATTATTTAAACCTTTCGTGCTCGAATAAGGTGTACGCCCCTTTCAAGCTTCTGTTCAGTCCTAATCAGTTCCTCAATGGAGCTTGCTCCTAATGTTTCTCCCAAAAGTTTCCTGCAATACAAAAATTGCAATATATATAATACATCTTAATCAATTTTTATCTCCAAAAGTTTATATATATGTTACATCTTAATGAATTTTTAACTAACGTTATAAGTTACATCTTTCCATCTTTTATTCTTTAATGGCTTGATGGTGTATAATTATGTATATAATAGTTTTTTATTATCATATCCAGCAATAAATCACCTTTTAATTTATCCAGCCCTATTAATTTCTTGAATTCTTGTTTTGCTAATTTAACGCATAATTTTAGTATGAATTCAATGATTAACACATAATTAAAGTTGCACCTTTTGGAAGCTTCCAGGAGTTCTACCTTCCTTGCCATGGTAGCTGTTTGATTCTTTAAATGCTGCAAATTGAATTGAAATTAAAAAGAGTTAATGAGCAGATTAAGAAGATAAAAATATCGGTTTCAAGTGATTATTGAAAGATTTATGAACCTGAACATCTTCTACACTTGAAGTATCCGTTTGAACATCTTTTACCTGACTTCTATACCGCTCAATAGTCTCTTGCATGCTGATCATATATTCAAAACCATATGACAAAGATATTATAGTTTTCCAAAAAGATATATATATATATATAGGATTGGGATCAAATGAAAACC
>WOUH02000028.1:8248011-8263730 GCA_009936405.2 Stevia rebaudiana | reverse complement strand
TTTAGAAAACCCAATTTTCTAAGTGTTGATCATTTATTTAATTGATCATATCAATCTAATAAATATAATAGGTGTTTATCTAGCTTGTTATTGGGTATGACCCAACTTGGATCATAACATACTAGCCATATCAATTTGTTATGTTTCTTGGGCAGACAGAACCAACATTTATATTATCTTCTTACGTTTGAATTCGTGGTTAAATGTTTTATGTGTTGTACTAAAAAAGGTGGACCTACAAGATCCTTTTATTAGTTTTCTATCATGCATGGGAAGTCAGATGTAGTAGATATTGATTATATTACCTTTAGAATTTATTATATATTTACTTTTATAACTTTTATTCATTAAAAACAGATTTTATACAAGTTATATATAAACATAAGAATTTAACGATTGGTTGTCTCTAATAAGAATGGAGGGAAATTGTGTGAGACAATTGCCAAAAATAAAAATACATACAAAATATACTGATATCATCAATTTTGAATGCATGAACAATAGTTGCTTGTTTATGTTCCTTTCAAACTTAGAATTAAAATAGTGCGGTCAAAACAATAATATAACACATATCAACTACATATTCGACTTCAACAAATCACTTGGACATACTAATAGTTGAAATAATACCTAAAGGGATTTTTATAGTTGTACATGTTTGTAACGTAGTTTATATGATTAGCTTGTGATGTATGTCGTTGGAACAAGATTCCAGGTTGTTACGGGTTTTAATGGCGTTGTAGGGTCTACTAGTGTGGTTGCAAACAACACGAGTGAAGGTGTTAGAGATCAAGTTATGAGATGAATATGAAATTCGTCAAAGTGTCCCTTTATTTTTTCGTCAGGTCTTTTAATCTGTAACTCTGAATCATTGGATTCAAGTTTTATATATATTATTAGCTTGTCATCTTAAAAACATGTCTAAAGCTCTTTAGATGACATGGGGATAGTGAGTATGAGTATTGGGTCTTGTTTAAAAAACGCCAGTAATAAGTCAAAGGGGGAGGGTTGGGTACAAGTAGCAAAGTCACAATGAGTTAAAAGTATTACTTTGAGGTCAAGTGTCCGAAGCTTACTTAAAATGAAATAGATTAAAATTTTGCCGGTAAATAAAATAGCTCAAGTTTCAACTTTCAGGACTTTTATACAAAGTGCAAAGTTGCAACTTGCAAAGCATCGCTTTCTTCCGTTTACCAATTGCCATATAGAAGAACTTAAGGATGGATATCCTTTAGGAACAATACATAGGCATAAGTGCATAGCTACTGTTTTTTAATCATATATTTTATAAAACATGTCTCGCAAAGACTTAAGTTTGAAGTCGTATATCAGTATATCACACACTTGTATTCTAGATGTTGGGAAGGGCTAAGAGGGATTTTAAAAAAATCATAAACCGACTTAAAAGAACTCCGATTAAACTCATTTTAGCGTCGTTGCCGCGTTGGAACCGTCTCGTCGAAACATTTTTGTAAAATACCAATATTGAAACCAGGTGTATAATAATTCATAATTATTTTACACTTTTCATAAGGCATAACATTTTATTTTTATTAACATTAATGTAAGTTTTAGTTTAAATGGTTGTGTGTTATACAGATTCACAAAGTAGGTTACAATCAATCCAAAATGCCTTACGTTAAACGGTTAGTGGCATTATTTAATTTTGATATAACAATAGATTTAATAGCTTGACATCTTCTGAAGACAATAAAATATAAGAAGATATATATTTTGATCGAAATAAAAAGTACAAGTTGTGAAGTCGATAAATTTTTTAATCAGCGTTTCACATGTGATAACGTATAGTTATTAAAAGCCTAATAAGATTGTCAACCCTATTGCCTTTCGATACGACGAAAGTCTTAACGATAAAACTCCTAAAAACTAATAACCACAAACTTCCATGTGATATTATAAAATCACTCTAAATAATCATAATCTTACCACAAATAATCATTAATATAACAAGTCATTTATAAATTTATATTCAAGTAACTGTATTTACGATTTATTAAATTACCGTTTCTGTTATTATTGTAATATAAAAAATTACTGTCTTTAAAAGTATTATCGACCCATTAAGATTGCAACATCTATTTAAAATTACTAAAATGCATATGATTTGCATTTGCAAACTTAAATTAGTGCCAATAAATAAAAAGCCAGCCGGATTTATCTTAAACTGATATTGGACCGCCTGCATTTGATATTTAATTATTTATAAACCAGCAAACAACTAACTTAAAATCAATTAAAAACATAACAAAACTTGACTCGACTTTCATACCTTTTGACTTGATTTCTTTCACTTTTGCATTGACTTTAACTTATAACATTAGTGATCAAAATATCAATTTCAAAACATCCTAACTTTACTATTACTCCTAGTTTTCATTACATATAAACATAATTCACTTTTCAGTACAAAAAATTAATACTTGATTACAAAATCTTGCCAACATTAGAAAATATAATTCCGGCTGTTTCTTTATAAGAAATTTCACCTTTACCTGCAACAAAGTTAATAAGTTATTACACACATGACTACCATTTTAATGAAAGCACGAGTAACAAACTAAAGTGGAAATACAGGTCAGAACGGGTCGGGTCAACTTTTGGTAAGGGTCAAAATGGGTCGGGTTGACCCCAAACAAATCATGTCCATAAATTCAAATTTTTACAAAAGCAATTTATGGGCCGCATATGATTTCAGAATGATATATAATTTTAAGAAAAATGAAATTAAGAAGTTTTGTATATTAAAATACCATTTAGGTGATTTTCCTGCTGATTATTTTCAATTTTCAAATTTTTAATCTTTTTTCTACATTTTTATACACAAAAAAATAAAAAAAATAAAAAATCATTACCTGTATACAATATGTGCTATTAGATGCCAATCTGCACCAGAAAAATCTTTTTCAAGCTTTCAATGATCTTTAGTTCAACCGACCCGTCGTTTTATGGGCCCCATATTTCTTCTTGTCAAATGGGACCCACAATCACATTTTTATTTCTTCTTGAAGATCCCAAAATGATAATTGCAAATATCAAAATTCAAGATTTCCAGCATCTGAAGTCAAACTTATGCAATCACTCATGTTCTCAACAAATGTTGCAGAAGTATGTGAATTCAAATAACAACCCTTTTCCATCATGACATCAGCAAGCTCAAAACATTCGTCACGCAAACCTCGTTTTAACAACCCGTCAAGAAAAATCTTCCAACCAACTTCATCCGCGTTGTATTGGTACCCGTCAATCAGACCACAAAAAACTTCTTTACCTTTTTCATGTTTTCCTTCATCATATAACCCACAAATCAGCAACCGATACGACTCTAAATGAGGTAAAATTCTATTATCAATCATATTATCTAGTAAGGTCAACGCTTGGTCAAACATACGCATGTAACATGAACAATTTACTAAAGAGGTGTATATATGTTCATTTGGATAAAGCCCAATTGATAACATATGATTAACTAATCTACAAGCTTCTTCGAGTCGGTTTTCTTTACAAAGCCCAACGGTTAACGCCTCAAAAGTTCTAACATTCGGTCCACAACCGTTTTTAACCATTTCTGAAAACAGGTTCATTGCGGTCTCTAAATCCATTAGTTTCCATACATTATCAATATTGAGATCAAAAGTTTGAAACTTTGTGTTTTCCCTTTGTTGTAAGATTAAAAGGTGTTTCACAATTATAGCATACGTATGATAAGACGGTTCACATTTAGCATCCATCATACGTTTTAAAACATCGAAAGCAGAATCTAACTTTTCGGCACGAAAATACGCGTCGATGAAAACCGTATACGTTGCGGTATCAGGTTCTACACCTTCTTCCATCATTAAATTCATCATATCTTCTGCTTCTTTGACCAACCCTTGACTACAATATGCAAGAATAAATGAAGTGTATGTACAAACATCGGGTTTCAAACCCGAAGACATGATTTCAAAGAAAATCTTACGGGCATCAACAAAATCAAATCTTTTTAATAACCCTTCGATAAGAATCGTGTATGTAGTGATTTCCGGTTTGAAACCTATCTTTATCATCTTCCCTATAAAAACTGAAGCTTCTTGAATCTTATCTTCTTTACACAAACCATGAATCAACACATTATACGTCCAAGAATTCGGTAAGCAATCATTTATAATCATTTGGTTGAATAAAGTCAACCCGCTATCAATTTTCCCAATTTGAATATATCCATCTATAAGAGTTGTGAAGATAACTTCATTTACATTTATCCCCTTCACTTTTAAAGAATTTACCAATTCATGAGCTTCTTCTACACTCCCTCTTTTACATAAAGCTTGTATAATGGCACTATAAGTCCACTCATCAGGATCAACACCGATTTCTTTCATCAAATTAATCAATCTATACGCATTATCGACATCATTATGCTTACAATATCCATTAATTAGCAAATTGTAGGTCAAAACAGTTGGTGATAATTTCATCTTCATCATCTTATCAAGGAAAACCATAGCTTTGTGAATGTGACCGACTTTACAATAGCCACCAATCAACTCGTTGTAAGTTCGTAAATTCGGTTTAATTTCTTTATTTTCCATGTTTTCAAACAACTCGATTGCATCCTCTATCTTTCCTTCTTTACAATACCCATCAATTAAAGCATTATATGCCACCACAATTCCAACCACCCGTTTTTCTTCCATCATATCTAACAACTTTCTTGCTTCATCAACCTTATTATTTTTACACAATCCATCAATAAGAACCGTGTATGTGTAAGCATTCGGTTCACAACCTTTTTCATTCATCTCTTTAAATAATTCACATGCTTCATTTGTTCTACCTAACTTACTTAATGCAGATATTAAAACAGTAAATGTACGAACCGTTGGGGAGCAATTATCCTCACTCATTTGATGAAATAACTCTATACCTTCTTCGATTCGCGCCTCTTCACAAAACCCGTGTATTAGATTTGTATAAGAAACCTCATTTCTCTGACACCCTTTCTTTGGCATTACATCAAACACCTTATATGCACTATCAACATCTTTATTTCTACAATGTCCCAAAATCAGTGACGTGTAAGTATGAGCATCTGGAGTAAGTCCAGATTGAACAATCTTACTTACATACAATCGAGCTAGATCAATTTTCCCCAATTTACAATACCCGTTTACCATTGAATTATACGTGTATATGTTTGGTACAATCTCATCATCCAACATCTCTAAAAACAACCATTTCATATCATCAATCATCAAAAATCTGGATAAACACATTAGCAATGTGTTATAGCTTCTAACACTGAGCTTAAATTTAAACCTTTCATCGTCATTACCAACATTCATATTCCTCAAAAACCCCAAAACAAACCTCGCATCCTCGTCTGTTTCGCAAGCCTTCACCATTGAAATCCGGATCTTTTCAGCTACACTGAAAAACTGATTCTTAATCAGTATAGTCAGCAATGATGCAAAAGACTCCACACTGGGTTTAAAATTAGGTCTCTGTGACATAAAATTGAAAAAAGCAAGAGATGTTTGTGGGTTCAAATTAGGGTTCTTGGTGAAAAGTGAAGTTATTTGTGCTGGGGAAATCGATGGAATTCGGGATTTAAGACGAGGATTTTTCTGCCAATTGGGCGAATTTAAAAGGGTGAGTAAATGAGATGTGAAATCTTCTTCTTTTTCTTCGATGGGTGATATAGATGATGAATTAGGGGATGCAGAGGAATAGAGAATTGATGATAACGATTTGAATTTGTTGTTGAAGTGATATGCGGATTGTTTCAGGATGAATGTTGATCGTATCATCATCCATGTAATGATGATTGCGTTCGAATTAACTATCCATTTTAAGATTGGAAAGGTGTCTGCAAAAGTGTAATCGAAGAAGAAATGGAAATTCTTGAGAGATCTTGTTGGGCTTTTTAAATCTTGACTGTTGTTTGGGCCGCATTTCTGGATCGATCGGTTTTAAAAAAAAAAAAAAAACAAATTGACAATTTTACGAATTTTGTAATTTAACGGTTTGTTTGTTAAACCAACTTACTTCTGATTGGTTTATGAAGTCAAGAATCTTAATATACTTTTATTTTGTTATTGACTACTTACATTTTAGTTATAAAAAAACCATAACCTATTTGATTATGTTATCAAAAGCAAAACAAAATCCCATAATTGCATATTACGAGTTTATCATAACTACATTTAAAACTCATTAAAATTGCATCAAATCATAGTGTCGGGTTAGTTATATCAAAAACAGAATCCATATAAAATACAAAAAATAAAATAAAAAAAAATAAAAAATACAATATAGTTATCACTTTTTCTTTCACATCCCTTGTGAATCAACCAATCTTCAAATATAACCCATGATGAATTAAACAGGTTTACACGTTACCGATTCAAAATCTTCAACCGGTGGTGTTTACAAGTTTTGCGCGTCGAGTCTGCTGATCAACATCCACTCTGAGTCCAAGTTTGGTCAACTCTGGTAAGTCAACCGAGCCTTGAACTTCCAACTCACTAACCACCTTCTGATTTTCTAAATTTCCCTCCAATAAATTTCTCACACCCCATATACCCCACTCGCGCAAGAACGGATTTTCATCATCAGTAACACATTGCTGCAACATTAAAAGAATTCCATTTTTGCCCCTGATCTCATCTTGAACATGTTTCCTTTTATAAGCACAGTTCCCAATAACTGCCACAATGTCACTACGAAAACCTTTATAAGGGCATAATTTACCCGAATAAGTTGCAGAATCTTGATTCTGATTCTCATCGTTTTTTAATGATTTCTTGATTATCGCAGGTGGTTCAAGATCATTAAGCAGATCTAAAAGCAGTTGGATTAACCCTAATGACAGTAAAGATTCAATGATATCCACATGACCATCAAATGCACAAATATCTCTTAAAATGCAGAGAGAATAACCGAGGGCATTAATGTCAGAAGAACTAGTTGGAAGACTGGATTTTGGGCGTGAAACGCAGTTTAAAACTTTCAAATTGGTTTTTAGAATCTCGAAAATATCAAAAGCGAAAACCTTGGAAAGTGTAATATGTTCTATTTGCGTGTTTATCATCTCAGAAAGAATGCTTAATAAAAAAGATTGAGCTTGTGTGCATGTATGCGTTTCGGGTGAAGATTCATCAATGTTTTCAGTCTGCAATTTTGAGAAAATTGAAGTGAAATAAGATTCTTCAATGCATGTTTTTGTAATAATTAGCTTTAACCAATCTTCACCAAACCCAACTGGAGAAAAAGATAAATAAGAAATAAACATCAAAAAGGGTTTGACTAGGGTTGAACAAGTCAACAGGTGTCGAATGGTACTTTCAATGCATAAAAGTATAAAACAACCTATGTTGTTTAATTTAAAAAATTAGATTATTATTAAAATAGTCACTTCTTTCATCACATTATACAAACTAAAGATTTATTTTAAATTAAAAAAAAAACTATAAATCATGAATTATATTAAATTTCAGATATAAAAACAGAAAGTTACCTGCAAAAGCAGTATGCACAATTTCCACTAAAAGAGGCAAAGAATGATCTGAACATAACTCATCAAGCAGTTTGTGATTCTCTTCAATACACGCATAAATAATCATACACAACGGGTCACAAGTTTCTTTTCTTCTTATTTTTGCAATCTCAACAAACTCTGGAGAATAAATACGATTCCAAATAACAATCTGATGTTCCTCACCAGCCAAAGAAACATTTGCTAGAACTTGTAATCCCATTCGAATAATCCCATAATTTGAATCAATAACAACTTCTTTACAACTGATTATATCCGAAACTATATCAACTCCATTTTGTTCAATAAATGAATTCTGGTTTCGCGGTTCTCCGGCGCATAAGTTTCTGATGAGTTTAAGGGATAATAAAAGAGTGTGATCACACGAAGGATATGATAATGATTTGCAGAGATGAAGGGTTGTAATGAGCATATTTTTGGAAGCAAGATCAGATCGACCATCACTTGTTCTAGCCAATTCTATAAGATTCTCCAAAGACTTATCTAGATTTGAGGAATTTGCAGCCACAAAGAAAGATTGAAGGATGTTTTCAGGTACAGAGTCCATTTCAGCAGCCAGTAAAAGTAGCAGAACAGAAAGGTAAATGAAAATTTGTCTAGAAATCTGACAGAATCACTAACTAATTTCGCCTGAAAAAGTAAATGCAGCAAAGTTGATAACAAACAAAGTGGAAAACTTCGCTTAATAGTAACTAAGTACTAGTACTGTAACACCCCAATCTGATTAGGGCTGACGTGTTACACGGTACGATAAACAGAGACAATAACTTTATTTACTATATAATTTTAAACCTTACAACAACAAATCTCTATTCAATCTGCTCTTACTAAATCAGACTAGCTCTTTATCTTCCTTGTCTGGATTCTTGAATTTCACTCTTCACACGTTTCCCTGAGTTCCCGTGTATACCTGCTTTTATTATAAGAAGAAAATACAAAACAAAACATGGTTGAGCCAAAAATGCTCAGTGACGGAGAGAACAATAGCAGTAACAGTGAAACGATAACATTGAAAAATATAATGTTGATATGACTTAGAAAAGAACGAACAAGCCATATCATAAGGAAATACCCATGTGAGCCAGTAACAGTGGTCAGTGTGTACAATGGTTGCAGCCCTAAAGTACATACTTATTCATTTAACAATAGGATTGACAATAACAATAAACAGTAAACCGTAAACAGTGATCGGTATACACTGGCCGCAACCCTAATGTATACACCTAATCATTTGGTAATAACAGTAACAAACAGTATATGCATCTTTCAACACGTATAACAGTATGTGTATCCTTCAACACGTATAAGAGTATGCTCGGGTATTGAGGTCAAATAAACGGTACGATCAAGTCAGATGCAATTCAGTACAAGTAAACAATCAATCGATAGATCAAACAATAATCAATCAATCATATTAGGATCATGCGACAATGAGTTCAAGAATAAATCTGTCGCATGCATTGGTAAATTCAATAATTCAAATCGGGTCAAATAACAATAACATGAGAGGGTCAAGTAGCGAATACGAGTAACAATGAGACAAGAGGGATATCAATGCTAGAATAAGAGAAGGGTCAGAATCCGTACCTTGGCTTACACTTTCTAGCACGAAACTCAACAGTTCCTTAATCCCTACCGGAACCTATAAATTATTTGCAATTCAATTTAGGGTCTCAAATTGTGTTACATTTGTTTGCTGCCTAGTTTAATTTAGTGACTTAGCAATTTCATGTTTTATGATTGAAGATCTTTAAACTATTTGGAAATTCCATTCGAAAATCTACAATGGGTTTACTTATTATCTAAATAAATGTTAAGGTATGTTTGAAACATTAAAAGAAATGCCTTTGTTATTAAACCCATTCATTTAATTATCTATTTAAGAAATCTAAGTTAATAATCATTAACTTATTGGAGCAGAATGCTTAGTACTGTACGACCTCCAACACAAGCTTCAATAACAATTGTATCTATACATGCACATATTCTTACGTATCTTTCTTTTAATTTTACGTAGTAGCTAGTATTTCTAATTTGACTTCCTTGCTTTCTAATTTGTACGAAAGGCTAACAGATGGATGGATCAATATCGTTACCTTGCGCCAAACTGGGTATTTAGCATCAACCAAACATTTAGAAACATCGACCGGTGCATGCGGGATCAAAGGGGCTGAGGCGATGTCGGTTCTTTGTAGCGGTGGCGGTGATGGTGGACTATGACTCGCATTCACTCGTACAACATCGGTTGATTGTGACTCGAACGGTTGTGCCGGAAACGTCGATACAGATGAACCGCAACAAATTACACTTGTTGCGTCGCCGGACTATTATGGTTGTAAAAAGGGATCGGTGAAATTGTAGGGTTTCGTTGTTGTTTTTTTTTAATGAGGTTTTATGTTCTCTTTAGACTATCTTATGTAGGAATTCAAACTCTTGAAACTCGGTATATTTGTTGGGGTGATACGTGTGGAAGTATAATGATGTACATGCATATATTGGTTCAAGTAGATAAGAATTTATTTGATCATTATCACATATACACTTTTATCTTTATTTTTATTTATTCATATTTATTACTATTATATATGTTTCTTTATTTTCTATTTATTTAAAACTAACCATCTTTCGTTAACATCTTTTTATAATTAAACTTCTTATATTATTATTACGAATACTATATCTTACTTGAATTATTATTATTCTTATTAATTAACCAGGTATTTCACTATGACTCTATTTATACATGATGCATACATATTTAATACACACATTTATTTATATGTGCTGCATTTATTTTTGTTATAAGATTTTGGAAATGTTTGCTAGTGTTTGTTCAAGTAATGCGTTTAGATGCAGAAAAAACTTAAGTACAGTTAACCCTTTTTAAGTTAATTATGCATTGATAAGTTGATGAAGTCACACATATAAAACAAATAAATGCTAGTTACTCTATGTTGAATATTTAGATGTAATTAGAATTAACTTTGGTTGTTGAATAAGACACGATAATTCTTAAATAAGCGGGTGCGGGGTGCACACTTGTTTGAGTCTATTGTGTCTAGTGCGGGGATCTGGGGGTGGCAGCCCCTGGCGGGGTCCAAGGGGCAGAGCCCTGGATGGGGTCGTATTAAGAATGAATTAGAGTATGAATTTAAGAATTTTCA
This sequence comes from Stevia rebaudiana, assembly GCA_009936405.2. Taxonomy (NCBI): domain Eukaryota; kingdom Viridiplantae; phylum Streptophyta; class Magnoliopsida; order Asterales; family Asteraceae; genus Stevia; species Stevia rebaudiana. Next base: position 8,253,008 of record WOUH02000028.1, on the reverse strand, counting down.
CAACATAAAATTCTGGAAACTTTGGGGACTAATTCTCTCAAAATTTAAAGATGAATTAAAAACTCCCATAAATCAGTTTTGCGATCCAAGATAAAACCATCGTCTTCTTCATTCGATGACTCTCTGGTTCATACGAATTTCTGGTTTGGATGGAACCTTTTTTTTCCTTCCCAAAAAAAAAAGATAAAGAAATATATTTTAGTTATGTCTATTTCTCAACCGGTATGAGCTTTGCTTCTTCAGAACACTTACTGCGTATTTTTAATATGTTAAGTCATAAGGTGTGCTTTAATCACAATACTTATTTAAAATATTCCTTTTGTATGCCCTTATGAGCAAGAATTTGGGACAATATAAAGGAACGCAAGGAAATTGAGGAAAAAGATGTTTAGCAATCAGTAATTACTTATTTTCATGTTCATGATATTGTAAGCGCTGCGAGTGTGTCTAACTATATGCCTTTTATTAATTTATTCTAAGGAATTTGTCTATAAGTACTATTGTACTAACGAGATACGCTCGGATATTGCGGTGGGATGCAGACGTTAAACGGTTGAGACAGTAACATTAACGTGTCAAATCAAAAACAGAAACAGAAATGTGGTTAGGTACACAAAATATCTATTTAAACATATTGTTGTTTTAGTTATTGTCAATATAAGGGTTATATATACATATGTGCCCCTTTATTTTTACTTGTTGAAACTTGAAAGTGTCTCTCGGAGCAGCCTCTTCAACCCATTAGGATTAGAGGTAGGTTTGCCTTCATTGCCTACATCTAACCCCTATCAAAATCTACTGTTTTGTTAGGAGTTTTGACCAGGCATCTTTCGAACAAGCTCTAACCTTTGCAAAAATGAGATATTTTGACCAGGAGCCTAACTTTCGACCATAAGAGAGCTTTGACTTGTAGAACTTTTGATCATAAGAGAGTTTTGACTTGTAGAACTTTTGAATGGTAGATAGTTTCGACTAGTAGAGACTTTCGACCAGAAAAGAGTTTTGTTTGATAGAACTATCAAATGAGAGTTTTGACTAGAAAAAATTTTGACTAGTCGAATTTTCGTTATGCTAGGTTGATTGGACCTATCACAAGGAGGTCGAAACTTTGCTACCAATTCTATAAGCCCTTTTAAAACGTATTTGCCCCCAAAGTTTATAACGTTTTGAATAATAGAAAATGTGGTACAAAAGTTACATGTGTATATTTTTCTTCAGAGTTTATTAGAAAATGAAATATATTAAATTGAATAAAGTTAATCTTTTTTCCAAAATAAACATTAAAATTCAGCATACAAATCCTATGATCATTTACTTTATGCAATCAGAAAATAGAATTGTGAACTTGTAGGCTCAGCCTACAAAATTAATCTTCTTGTCACCATTAAAATTCATGTCAAAATCTCACACTAAAATTAAGCATACAAGATTAGTCTTTTTAACCTCCTAATTTTTTGACAATGAGATTTATTGGCTGGCTGAAAGGCAATGACTATATTACAAAACTAGTAATGGTTGATAGGGTCAGGTTCAAAAAGAAAGGATCCTTACGGTAGGAAGGTATAAAGGATTTTATTTTCTCATAACCGACTTAAACGAACTCCGATTGAACTAATTTCAGCGGCGTTAGAACCGTCTCGTCGAACTCTTTCATTGAAAGGGTTCGACGAGACGGTTCCAACACCGCTAGAATGAACTCAACCGGGGTTCGTTTGATACCCTTCTTACGCCTAATTATTATAAGGATCCTCTTTATAATAACCTCACCATCGTGATAACCATTTTGCTAAATTTCCCTCATTTAAAACGTATTTGTTTTCTTTTAAAGCAATTGCAATTTCCAAGGGCGAATATAACCTGCCATAGTACCCATCCATAAATGAGTTCAAACGAGTAGTAACCATGAGTTTCAATTTAACCATCCATCATCTTCTTTCTCAATCCCCATTGAAGAACACCACAACCACCATCATCAAACAATCCCCAATTCAATCTCCAACATTTTCGTCTTCAATTTCACAAAACTCTAACCCAAAAAACCCAGCTTTCTTATCAAATCACCTGCTATCTTTATCCATTGCATTCATCACTCTCACTTCACCACCATCTTCTCTTGCAATCCCTTCTTTGAATAACCCTCTTCCACCGCCCAATTCACCACCCGCCACCACCCCATTCTCCCAATCGAAGAACTTAATCACCGGATTGGACAATGGGTATTGTTAAATTCACATCAATTTGTTCAATTTCTACTGTTTTATGCGTTTTTCAACCTGTTCGGTTATTTGATTGTTATTGAAATCATTAGCTCGTGATTGTGTTTTTGCAGGAAGATTAGACCGTGCCCGTCGAACAATCCAGGATGTGTTTCAAGTAACCCCAAATCATCTTCTTTTGCGTTCCCGTGGAGGATTCCGGAAAAGTTTCTAGATAATGCACTCCAGGTGTTTGATATTTTTTCATTTGTTCTTGTGTGGTTTGTATTTTCATTTTAGTGAATCACTGTGAAAGTTTTGATTTTGTGAGTATTTATTGCAGCAATTGCAGGAAGCGATCATGGAAACACAGAAAAATGCCCAAATTGAGATTGTAGAAGACACCCCTGATGGTATTTTTGCTTCACTTTATATTGTAATTTAGCGTCACTTGTTTTGCATTTCAATTCCACTTCACAAATGAATAATTGAAGGTTTCCTACCAAATTTGAGTAAACTTTGATTTGTCAAAACACAAAAATGATTTTGGCATATTCTTGCTTTGTTGCTTCTATAAAAATCATAATTACGAGTTTGTTGATGATTTTAGGTGGTTCATGATTGCTAGTTATCTAAGTTTCTAGTGGGAAGTAGGTTTTAGTCGAAACGAACGAACACAAACGAGCTCTTGTTCATGTTCGTTTGTTAGGGATTCAACTTGTTCACGAAAGCTAACTGAACGGAAATTCTTGTTCGTATTCATTTATTAAGGATTATACTTGTTTACGAAGGGTTCAAAAATGCAAACGAACATATACTATTCTAAGAATTTAAATTAACATTTTTAATGTCAAACATAAAATATATTTAATCAACTTAAATAAATATAAAGGTGAACATTTGATATTAAAATCATAAACATAAAATGTTTTGACAACTTTAAAAGTGATAAACGTATAGACTTAAGGTAATAAACTAAATATAACACATTTAATAAATGACATAAACATACGAAAGTAAACGAACACATTCCCGAACCGTTCACGAACACAAACGAGCGAACGTGACCTCTGTTCATGTTCGTTCATTTAACTACACGAATGGAATTTCTTGTTCATGTTCGTTCATTTATTAAAAGAACGAACGTAAATGAACTTCCCGTCGAACGGTTCACAAACTATTTGTTGAACGTTTAGCTCGTTTACAGCCTTAGTGGGAACCATAGAAGTTTACTTCAAAAAAAGTTTCATTTTGTTATTTGGGTGGTCATCGGTTATTTATCTATTTAAAAAATATTTACCTGCCAGGTAAATATTTGCAAGCGACGGTTGATGGAGGTTTCGGGCGCGATGTTTTAGAGTTCATGGTGAAAGGAGACGTGGTATCGTATCGTTGCATGGCTACAAAAGTTACATATGTTTATCCTTTCACAACTGCATTAGGGGATTCAAAGGGTCAAGAAGAAAGAATTAGGAAGATTGTTGACCAATTAGGGTGGGATGCACCTAGTTTTAGTGCCATGGATTAAGGTCACTTAAAATGTATATATTAATAATTATGTCCATTTGTTTATGTTTATACAATCATTATATGAGATAGTAAATGCTGTTTGATGTATTGGTTGTCAGTTTGTTGATTTTGTATTGAATTTTTACTGGGTATGTTTGTATTTCTGTAGAGCAAGATCAATACTTTGTTGTGGCTGTCACATGTAAAATAAGTGTTCGATTCATTCATTGCAAGCCTTGAACTTTTTGAAGGATTTATCATTTGTATGTAAGTCAAGAAAATAAGTTTTAGAAAACACAGATCAATAGAAAATTCGATGAAACTCAATAGTGTCTACTTGTAATTTGTGGGTTTAATAGTCTATTTGTGGACTAGAGTGTCTGTTGCTAGAGTTGGCCGAATGTAGTTCATTTAATTTAATTGTAGGTAATTGGAGTGTTCTTTAATTTTTAGTAGTGATTGCTAATGAGCATGACTTGCCTTAAACTCAATTATTCAGTCAAGCATGGTTCTAGAAATCGCAAGTCAACCGGTGGGAACTACGAACTAATCGAGATTAATTGTATTAAAACTTTTATATGTAATTTTACAAATTATATATATAAAATCTATATATTATTTATCAAAATAACTATATTTTCTCATATAAATCAAAATTTGTTTTGACAAAATTTGATGTATTTTAATCAATTTTGACCATTTTTCATGATTTTTTGTCAATGTTTTCCTTCACCCGATTAGCCAAAATCAATGTTGATGGAGGTTTCGGGCGTAATGTTTTAGAGTTCGTGGTAAAAGAAGACATGATATCGTATGGTTGCATGGCTACAAAAGTAACATATGTTTATCCTGTCACAATGCAATATTAGGGGATTCGAGGGGTCAAGAAAAAGGAATCAGGAAGATTATTGACCAATAAGGGTGGGATGCCCATAGTTTTAGTGTAAGTTCACTTTAGGGCTGTTTAGTAAAATTGTACTGAATCATTAAGAAGTCTGATTGATTATGACTGAATAAGAGGTAGGCTCTGAATTATTTTACATGTTCTAGAACTTACACATTAAGTGGTTGTTTGAACCATTAAGCGGTGTAATTGAACTGCCACTCTCTCTTACTGATTAAGAGGTGGCCAAATAACCCTTAAATGTATATACAAACAATCATCTTCATTGGGTCCATTGGTTTATGTTTATACAATCATATTATAAGATATTGTTGTTTAATTTATTGGTTGCTTTTCTTTGTGCTCAATTGGCTGATCATCTTCATATTATAAGATATTGTTGTTTAATC
>WOUH02000028.1:8232565-8245264 GCA_009936405.2 Stevia rebaudiana | reverse complement strand
AACAACTTGATAAGTTGTGTAATTCCAAAACCACAACAAACCTAGCGATTCAATAAACGTATATAAGTATAATTCTATACTATAACAACGATATAACGAGTATATAATTTTAGTCTATTTTCTACGTCAACATAAATTAATTATATTAATTTGAATTTTGTTAACCGATTATAAATATGTTTATTTACTTTTAAGAGAATGTTATTATTCTAAGTAAATAATATATTCTAATAATGTTTGATTATATATTGATCAAAGAAAATATTTTGTCTAAATATTTTATAGACTATAGGTTTTGATTATAAATTTATAGCCTAAAATATAACATTTTTATAAGCTTGATCAAAATTCCATTTTAATATTTTTATAAAATCAGGTTTTTAAAATGGTGAATTTTGATATAAATTAGGTTGAAATCTGATTAAGAATGGATAAGTTATGATTATCTTTGATTAAATCTGAATATTAATACAAAAATTTAGAAAAACCGCAGATAGGTGCTAGGGCCGGGTTTCGAACCCCCGACCTAGCCTATTGATGTAAGTGCGTTTAACCACTGCACCAAGTGGGATCCTTGAAACTAATCTGTAATTTAAATCTTTTAACTTACAGTTGCGTATGAATCCTATTTGGTATTATGAACCCTAATTCTAAATCCACCCAATTCGATCGAATGTGTGTCTGATCGATGACCAAGATATGGGGCTTTTAATCGTAATGAAATGACGAGTCAGAAAATGTAGTTACCTTGATTTGAGATGGAGTGAATGATCGCGTTCGTGCCTCCGGCGAGAGCTCCGGCCACGTTCCGGTCGACGAGCAGGTGCAAAGGTAAAACGCGATGAAAAATGATGTAGTTCTGGTTCCTTGTTTGCGAAAATCAAAACCAAACCGAATGGGGTTGGGTTTCATTCACGAAAGTGGGTTAATGAGTCGTAAGTGTGAGTTAAATGTCGAAACCGAAAAGGAATCGTTGCAACCGGTTGATTTAGTAACGGATGGAATTAAGGATATCATTGAATTCGCAAGAGAGAGACGATCGAGTGGTTCAAATATGGAACCGTGGGGTGAGGTGAATCGTCGGTACCCGTTTCTATGCAATGGATCGGATTTTGGGTGAGAGAGACGACCCGCGACGGGTCTGGGTCGCGTGGGCGGGTATTGACCGGTCAATGGGTTTATGATCTTTGGATTTTATCACTTTAGGTCCCTCCAAGTTTTAGATTTTGGATTTAGGGCACCATGTCTCTATGTAATTGATTTTAAGTTTGTTTCATTGAGTTTTGGCCACAATTCTTAAAATGAATTATTTAAACTTTCATTTTATATAAAAGTTTACATTTTTATAAACTTTATATAATAAAATTTATAAATATTTATCTTTTATTATTCCTTGATTTATATAATTAATTAAATAACTTATTAATTAGAGTTATTAATTAATATCCGTTTATATATATAGATGATCTAATAAGTAACGTAACGCGATAAATTCCACGTAAACGTTTCATTTAATGATCAACGACATTTATAAGACGGAAACTTTGATCGGAAAAATCTCGAATGTTACAAAGAGTGGAGCTCAGGAATTTCAGGGACGTCAAGAACATAGCTCCCTTTGCTCTAACCTCCGAGGCGGAACTAAGGGCCCGTTTGGTTCATGGAATTTGTTGGAAATGTAATTTGAATTGTAATTGGAAATTGAATTTGAATTGGAATTTATAGGATTCATTTGAAAATACAAAATGTGTTTGGTGTATATGTTATGGAATTAGATTGTACGTCCAAACAATGGTGGCAATCGGTGGCGGCGGTTAACGGGGCGGTGGCGGCAGGTGGCAGGAGGCAGGAGGCGTGGCAGCAGAAGGCGGTGGCGGCTAATGGTGGTGGCGGCAGGTGGTGTGACGGGTGGCAGAAGGCAATGGCGGCAGGGGGCAGGAGGCGTGGCGGCAGGAGGCGGTGACGGCTGGTGGTGGTGGCGGTTACAGGTGGCAGAAGGCGGTGGCAGCGGGTGGCGGTGACAGGTGGCAGGAGGCGACAACAGGTGGTGGCGGGTGGTAGCGGTGGTAGTTGTGGGTGGTGGCGGTGGTAGTTGTGGGTGGTTGGTTGTAGTACATAAAACATTCACATGAAATCCTCCAAAATCTTTTGAAGGATGGAAGGATTTTGAATTTCATCAAGTGAATGATTTGGTTGGAATTCATCTCAATTCCAATTCCTTTGCATAGTTAACAAAACACGACAAGCGATGGAGTTCAAATTCCAAATCCTTTCAATTTCATCCAATTTCGTCCAATCAAACGGGCCCTTAATATTAAGTACATCAACATCTTAACTCCAATATTTGAACTCATCCCCACAACAATATTAATCAACATTATACCATAACGAATGTTATTAGGACTAGCTTAGGTGTTAGACGCATACGTCTCTTGTATAGGAGGTCAAACGGTTCTATCATGTTATGGTGTATCGATGTAGTTTCGAAGTACAATTATTAGGCGTTGTTTGTCGTTCAAAAAATATGAACGACTATTAACACTCCGTCATAATTTCTTAATTTTTGTACATAACAAAAATCCAAATCGCCTTAACTGGATCCCTTAATTGTAGCAAGTAGAAACAAAAATCTTAATACAACCAAAAATCCAAATCGCCTCGTGTAAATGAACCAGTTTAAACCATAACATCCAAATGAACAAACCTACACTTCGACTAATGGTAGCTATTGATTTAAAAAGTTTCAAACCATGATATTTGATCATAACATAATATAAGGTATAGCGTATACCTCAATTGTATATGTTTATATTCAAGGATTACCTTAAACAAGTTGTTGAAACATCATTATTTCATAAAATCAGCATCATCATCTTCCAACTTCATGAGAAAATTGCATACATTTTCGACCTCTAATGATACTTGTAGTTTAGAATACATAAACTTTACCATTTTCTTTATATTTTTCTCAAGAACCAGACATGTATGTGTAACGCGTTTGGGCTCCAACCAATAGCTCAATCAGCTTTGCTGCAAAAACAACAAAAATCAACAAATCTTAGATAAACAATGTCAACCGAATTTTGATAATTTAAGGAACCTGTATTTAACATGATCAATAATTATGTTAATCAAATGGTAATTTAGCTTATTCAATGATGATTAGTTTTGTTGCAAGCAAACCTGTAAGAAACCCGATAACAGGGACATGTTCCAACGTTTTCTCGGTACTTTCAAGTCGTTTTCTGAAAAACAAAAAACAAAGTCAACCATGTTTTTAGTCAAAATCAATCGGTTTCTCATTTTGTAAAAAGTAAATACAAAAAAAAAATTTTAATTTACAAACTATACCGTGTGTATTTGCCAAAACACGGGTCTCTCATCAAGTAAAGTGCCAACAACAGTTTTCGTCTTCTCAACTGTTTTTATTCAAACCATAGTTAACCATTTGTCAAATGTCTATAACGCCCTTCAACACGTTTAACTTTAAAACTTATTGTAAAAACAAAAATTTAACATTTTTCAGAAACAATTGACAAGATTTAACAAAAATTTTACCTCACCCTTCTCGGAATCAGACAGATGAAGCTTCCGGTTATTTTGACCGGTCAACAGCATAGTCGATGAACTCATTCCAATGAGGTCAATGGTCAAAGAAACAAACCATGGAAACCATGAACGAGACCCGTATTTTCTTATTAATAAAACATAAACAAGTGGTCTTGCTATAAACATCACCTCCCCGATTAAAAATAATCCACCAGGAAAACCTTTTTCAGACAAGAAATTCAAGAATGTAGGTCTTTTTATTTCGGTTTCTGTAACCATAATAACAAAATTAGAAATTTAATAAAAAAGAAAAAAGAAAATAATAATAATAATAAATAAAGTTTAGAATTACCAGGAAGTGGCATAATTGCGCGTTGATGATGTTCAGCTCTGCGAAACCATGTTGGATCAGAAATCATTCGAGCATTTTCACCAAATCTACTCATTGCAGTGAGAGCTCTACTTTCATATGTGAAATGACCATTTCGCCCCTGCGATTGGTTTGCATTTTCTGGACCTTTTTCGTCATTTACTGTCTCACCTCCATGCAATAGCATTTTGTAACCACTATTTTTCAATAAAGCTAATCTAGCGAGTACCCTGATTAACAGTTTGACATTATAAAGTCAAACAGTCATCTTTTTAAATTTAAATACGTAAGTCAAATTTAATGATTCTTGAGCAAAATCTTGGTAGATAAATCAGATTTCATAAAATACTCTACTCGCAGAAAGTTTTCAAAGCTAGAATTATCAATAATGTCTATAAATTTTGAGTCTTGAAAGATCAAGATTTGACTCCAAAAGTAAAATGTTGACTTTTGAAAGATGAAAATAACTGAAAGATGTTGTTTACTTTATGGCTTCTGTAGCTGCAATGAAATTCCATTTATTATCATCACCATAAAAATGTTGCGCCATAACTTCAACCAAAGTTTCCACATCTTTCATCAAAGTCAAAAACAACGAGTATGGAAAAGAAGATGATTCGGGTGATCTTGTGTGCATTTGGGATGCATTCGTTGGAGTTGTTTCAATTATATGATCATTGACAGCTGTCACTATACCCAATATCGATGTTACTACATAAAAAAAAATATAAGATGTTAGAATTAACCCACATTGACTTTTAAATGTCTATACTTGACTTATGTATGCCCAAAGCGTATATTTTTCAAAAAGAAAATACTAATTTGTTTCAAGGAAACTTTTTGAAAACTAGTTAATTATATATAAGTTTTTAGGTATAAAAAGAAGGCAAGTGTTACCAAAATATCACAAAACCTGCTTCGGGTATGATTTCTGACTCTGAGAATCTTTCGGGAAGAAGCCATGTCAATCCCTGAATATATAAAAACATATCATTAGTAACCACATGTTATTTATTCTCAACGATAATCTAATTTTTTTTCAACACAACTTTGTTTACGAGCATTTCCAAACAATCAAACTGCAACTCTGCAAGCCCCAAAATCCTTCCGTTAGCGCAATAGAAATCTTTTCAAAAAACATTTCCAGTTTTTATTTATCTGTTTTTTATATAAATCACACACAATTAGTGATTTCAGTAATTTACGTGTTATTTCTGTCTTCATTCATCAAGCAACTCAACATATGTATCATTTTTACATCTTCCATGAACTAGTAGTAGATGAAACATTAGCATTTTTACGTCTTCCATGAGATAGTAGTAGATGAAACATTAGCAATTTGTTTTTGCAACATATGTTCTTTAACATCAATTAAAGATCATCAATTTACCTTAATAAAAACATCAAAAAGAAAACTGTACTCAAACCATATAAATCTATACTTTTGTACACATATTTCAACTCTGTTTATTAACCAAAACTTGTCATGTATTAAGATCTTCTATAGTCAAACCATAAAAAAACTACAAAACAAATGCTTAAAGCCTTTGGATGTAAGTTTTTAAAGTGATTATTGCTGCTTGAAGAATCATAATCCTTTAATCATGTGCTTAAAGTCTGGAAAAGTTGGGTAAGTTTACAATTATCCCAATAATCATCTTGTTACTCTAACATCTTCACCAAATGTAGTAATTTTGACCCTAAGTAATTGAAAGTCAAAATCATAACAAGGTTTGTCAATCGACTCAATCAAGTACACACAATTAGCACTAATCAGTTTAATTGCAAGTCCAAAAATTCCTTAATTCCGAATTCACAGAAGTAAAGCTCATCAAACAGATAATAATTTTAATAAAACCTTAACAATAAATGTAGTAAAATTGAGTAGACTTACATTAGCAAGAGACTCTAATGAATGAACATACTCCTTGTTCCTTCGAACCCATCTCTTATAAGCTTCCATAGCTTCGAATAAACTGTATCTGAACTGAATCTACGAGTCAAAACCCCCACTCTTTGAGCGACCAAAACCTCAATTCTTGCTCGAGTTCGAATGGGGTTTGGCCCCAAATTGACGAGAACCCAAAGTTCAAATCTTGTGTAAATTTTTGGCAATTCAAACGCAGGAAAGAATTTGGGAAAAAACCCACAAGAGCAAATCACTCGAAGTTGGGATCTTGTTCTGATGTTTGGCTGATTTATGACGTACGCACACAACTACATAGGAGAGCTGGATTGAATTCGGGAAAGGATAAATCAACAAAGTCAGCCGAAAATCCTTCCAATTTTATAAAATCGAAAAACTAAAAATAAGTTTACTCAGCCAATTAGTTACAAAATATAAGGGCTATATAAAAACATGAACTTTAGGTTTTGGATTCGAGTATTACTGTGTTAATTTACATGTGTGTAGAATATGAAATTTACTCCTTTAACTTGGTTTGGAGTAACAAATTTATACACTTTACTCATATTACTTTTATATATAAAAGATTTTATTTGGTATAAAGTAATGAAATTAATGAGTCATATAATAGACAAGCTAATGCAATGAAACAATGAATGTAAATATGTAACATACAAGGAAATAGAATGTGGACAACTAAAAAAAAGTAGACTATTACCATTTTATTGTCATACTTCGTTAGCCTACGATAATGAAATGAATTATTACTTCGTAAAGTTTGGTAGACAGGAAAATATGGAACATAGATCTGTATATAGATTACTTAACCCGAGGTTAAATAAAATATGAAAATACATATAAAAGAGGAGGTGCTTTGCCGGTAGTTATATATAGGTATGTACTGTTATCCTATTTTAGGGACAAAAGGTTTTTCTATTTTTTGTGAAAAGTAATTTACATCCCTAAAATATTCAAATTGAAATATTTTTAATTTTTTTTATTGTTCGATCTATTTAGATTATTTGACTTACATCATTGATAATTCCATTCAAAAAGAAAAAGAAAATGAATCAAATAAAACTCATGGGTTGGATCATGGCTCATGTCATGATTTGGGTCATTGTTCAGATTGTGTGTCGATCATGTTGGGGCCATGGGTCGGGTTATAGTTCATTTCATAGTTCAGTCCTAGGTTGGTACATGATTCAGTTCGTGGGCCTGTCATGGTTTGGCTATGGTCCGGCTTATGGTTTAGTTCATGGTTCGGTCATGGGTCGAGTCATGATTCAAGGCATGGCTCAGGTCATAGTTCAGATCGTGGCTCGCTTATGATCGGGTCATGATTTGTGTCATGATTCAGTCTTGGGTCGGGTTATAGTTTGAGTCATTGGCCGACCATTGTTTAGGTCATGGATTGAAACATGAATCACGTCATAGGTTCTCATGGCTCACAACATTCTTCAAAAAAGGATTGAATAAACACTCCTCACCCAGAGCCTGGAAAACGTTAAAAATCATAAATGAAAGAATCATATTTCTTTATGTAAGAGTACGTTATGTTCATGTATATCAACATAATAACTCTTTCAATTATACATTTTATTTTATTCATGTATATCGAACACCACCTTCGTAATTTAACAATTGGTATGATATTGATATACCAAAACAAGAACCCAAGGATATATCAACAAAGATAAAAATCCTTCCATATTTTATAAAACCCAAAATTTAAAATTCATTTTTCTTAACCAATTCTCTTGAAAAAAAATAAAATTGTTTCTATTTAGTCGGGGGATTTCACAATTTTAACCACCTGAATACAAATGTTTCATTTGCTTTAATTAAAGGTGTGATTTGGATTTCCTACTAGTTTAGTCCAAATGACTAACAGAGTAAGATTGTGAAACCTCAAGGACTCAAAAAAACTTTTTTAACTTTGTATAAAGTCTTTAATTTAATAGTTAAATAGTTAATAAAAGAAAGTGTGTTGGTTCATATGGTATTTACTCTTTAACACAATGAGATTTAATCTCTCTTAAGCTAATGTCAAGATGGAGAAAAACCGGTTTTCCTAAAGTTGTTTGTAAATCGGCCCATCCTGGCTTGAAGACCAACTGGATTGAGCCAAATTGGTTCTAACCCAACCCAAACCGTCGACTTGTATACCTGTTTCCCATCTCGTCATCTAAACCGGCTCCAACCAGTGTTGGTTTGATCCGAACCGATTTTAACCCGACTAAAGCCTTTTTTTGGTATTGGTTTTGGTCACCGATTTATGACCCTAACCGGTTTTATCCCTATCCAAAGCGATTTGTGTGAGGTTCGAACATTTTTCACCAAAACCAGTTTATAACCCGAACCAATTTCTATTCATAATGATGGTAACCAAAGTTTGACGGATTGGGTTTACAACGTGAAACAGATTTTGGAAAAACAGCCTGGCCGTTTGGACACCGCTAAGGTCGACTCCACTTAAAGTTTTCTATTTCCGTTAATATGATACAACTTTGGCAAAACAATACCAGTTTTAAGTTAAACTCTAAATACATTCATAACCTTTCACATTTTAACAATATATTGGCGTTGAACACTTTAATATAGCTATTTTAGTGGAAAAATAAATAATATTGTGGACCATATGGCATATTCAATCGAAAATTAAGTTATTTACATGTAACTGATTAATAACTAATAATAACATAATATTATTTATATGTAATATATAATCATGTACGAAATATACAAAAACTTGTGATATATAATACCTTAATGAAGTTAGGTATATTGCAGGGTAAGGTAAAACAACATTTGGTTTTTGAAAAGAATTATGTAAATCACATCAATCAAATTCTTAAAACAAGATGCATTTGAGTAGAATAAAATGATGGACTTCAGTTACTTACTAAAAAAGTTAACTGAGCCATTATACCAACGTAAGAAACATATACTAGACTGAAAGAACAAAGATGAACAACTACTAAAACAAACGAAGTAACTAATCCTTTATAAGTCTTCATATTTTGGTTCTGCAACATATTCGAAACAATCAGAAAGAACCCACGCGTATCCATCCTTTCCCCACCCCACTCCCCAACTGTTCTTAATCTCTATACTAAATTTGGTATAGTCCAAAATCAGGTTCAGGTCATCATCAGCGAGTGAATGAAATCCTGTAATTAACACTACATGATTCTATCTCACCTTTAGTTGAAGAGGTAGGTTGATCATTACATGACTTATTCTCAACACTCCAGTTATATGGCTTTTCCATACTCGTGTTTTACTATTTTCCAAAGAACCCATTGGGTTTAACACTCCAAGCATCGGAAAACGGTTTCCCCTTTTACCAAAGTTTTTGATTAGTGCACGTAGAATTTCATGATCTCCATAACGATACTTAAACCTATCGATAGTATACCGGCCTTCTAACTGTTGAATATACAAAACCTGGTACAGACGGATCATATGGTTCACTCTCATCGCCATTGCTTTCTTCAAGACCACCATTCTTATAGTCAGTCACTCAGAATATTCTCTGCTGTCGCGATGCTCATGCCTTTTTCCCCTAGAAACTTTAATAAACCATTAGGTGACAGTTTTTGGTTGAGATTGTTGGTTTTCATCCGGTAAATGATTGTAAGCATGTGCGTCGATCGCACTAAAAGGCCGGGACACATGAGTCTCTACTTTGATGCCATATTTCTGGAAAGTAGTTCCTCACTGAACATAGCTTTGTACGGAGATAACCTGTAACAAAGGATAATACATATTATTAATAATAATATTAACTAGCAATTATCTCCCGGCGCGTTGCCGCCGGAAGTAATCTAATGTAACTGCTATTTGTTCATGCTAACTTTAGTATATCGTAATTATCTTCTTTGTTCGATCTTGGACATTTTGCATTTTTAGTATTTAAAAAAATTCGAAGTTCCCATGGTCCTTATATTTGTGATGATTGCTTGCTAGTAAAATGTGGTTGTTGCTAATAATAACATGGTTAGATATCAAGAATAAGGATTATCGTCATTAATGAAATTGAAATTTTTACATGTAATTCTTAAAATTTTATATAATACCACCATAGCACCAATCTTCAAATCAGTAAGGCTATCTTGTAACAATCAGAGCAGAATGGAGGAATGGTGCAAAAAATGTTCCTTTATTCATTAAAGTTCTTATCAATGAGTGCTGTGGACATAAGTGTTTATAATGACCACGTTAAACACAATCACCTTTCTGGGAAAGTAGTCATAATCTGATCTTCAATCCAAAAACAAAGAAAGCTTCAAGCATCAAAGAAACCTAGAAAGCCCAATGGATGAAAGTATAAGGACCAAGTCAACAGATCATATTCTTATTGGGGAAACATTATAATAAAGCTTATAAATTTCAATATAAACATGATGAACAAATATTGACATAAATCAAATCCTGCAATACGTGGATAATTTCTCAATTATTAGTAGGTTGAACATTGATAAGCTTCTGAAGATATGTGCTCAAGTTAATCAATTAAACTCAAAACAGGGGCGTGGGTAAGTGGTTTTCAAAGTGGTTAAATGGAAAGAGTCATTCTCATAAAACCATCATCAAGAATTCAACATTGCAGCAGATTCAACCATTTCTGAAATAATGAGTTATATCTACTTTGAGTTGTAAAACATATTTGAACATTTGGAACTTGATTCTTATTTACTTTTTACAGATTAGTACAATCATTAATCTTTTCAGGTCGTATAATCTTTTCATATCGGATGATTTATTGATTCGTAAAAAAATTAAAGAGTGAGGAACTATTTTTTTACTAACAATTTGTTTATAATCACATAAAAGTTCAAACTTAAAAACTTAAGATATGCAAATCCTACTAATTTAATTTGGTCTAACTTCAAATTAATGAATCTTGTCGATCTTAAACGACTCCTATGGAATAAAACCCAAGAAAAAACCCAAATCAAACAACAGCTGATAGTTATATGAGCATTAAACAGATAAAATCAACAAGAAATTGATTAAAGCATTAACAAAAAAATCATCCCACACTAATTAATAAACAATGAGAAAAGAAAATTGAGATACAAACTAACCTGTTGTCGAACCATACGTCGAAGATGTGAGTGTGTGACAATCGTCGTGTATTAGTAAGAAAACTAAATGGTTTGGAGATTTGCGATTGAAGAGCGGTGGATATTAACGCAGTGTGCATACATCCCCAAATCACCGCTAACATATTGATTTGGATTGAGAAACAAATCAATTGAAATCGGCAGAAAGAAACAAAAAAAAAATCTGATTTTAGATTTTACGAATGCGATTCAGAATTGAGAAACAAATCGATTGAAATCGGCAGAAAGAAACAAAAAAAAAAATCTGATTTTAGATTTTACGAAGGTGATTAAAAAAAAGGAGACTGGCGGATTTGTGAATGGCGGTTGCAGTTGAAGGAGGATGACGGATTTGCGAGATGGAGGGATAAGAATGTAACATCCGCAAAATTCAGGTCAGATTCCGACTCAACTGTACGTACATTTATACGTATTATCATATTATACCAAGAATAATTATGCGTATGATTAAACTAAATCGATTAATTCCCGGTCACGCGAACAAAAATAATAACTAATCAAAACAAACGTGTCTACGGTTATAACCGAATAACACCGCGCGACTCTTCGACCCAACCCGGTTAAACCGCGATCGAAACAAACCCCACGATGGTGACCATCCTCTCGGTCACCACTCATCACCTTCACTAACCTTTCGGTCCGACATGAAACTCCCGATCTCTTAAACGAACCTCTCGACGGAACAAATCGAACCTCTCGACCATGCATGGACATGCATGGATCCACTCGGCGCCACCTTTGGTTTCCATGCAACCCCCTCGATGACACATAGCCTCTCGACCACAGGAACGGCAACCCCTCGACCCAAAAATCACACCTCTCGATCATGATGACAACCTCTCGATAAACCAGGGAACCCACACAAAGCTCTCGATGGAGTTTAATCCATCCCCTCGGTGAAGCTTAATCATCCTCTCGACGGCAACACAAAGCACTCGATCATCCATGAAGCCTCTCGGCCACCTTGCCGAGAGGATTGATCCTCTCGATGACACCCTAACCCCTCGATGGAATAACAACCCTCTCGATCAAGCATGCAACCTCACGATCAAAAGGAAACACTCCTTTCGATGGAACTTGATCATCCTCTCGGCTCCCCATTGAACAAACCCCACTTAATCCTCTCGATGACACCCCTAGCCCCTCGACTCCCTCTCGGCCACTCTCTCAAGTCTCTCGACCGAAACAACACAAAAGTCAAACATTATCCACTTTATACATTTAACAATTACACAAACCATGCTTGGAAATCTAGATTTCCTTATCCAAACCCATATTATTTAATCACCAACTTCATTCTCTTCATTTCTTTCTTTTCCATCCAGTCGACAGAAACATTCACAATCACATTTCTCTCTGATTTTATTCACCACTTCTCCAAATATTATCATCATACAAGACTCATTTGAATCATAAGAGAAGCTACATTGGAGTTCCCGGTTGATTTAGCGAAGAATCTCGCCTTCTCCCGACA
The DNA here is from genome assembly GCA_009936405.2 of Stevia rebaudiana. Taxonomy (NCBI): domain Eukaryota; kingdom Viridiplantae; phylum Streptophyta; class Magnoliopsida; order Asterales; family Asteraceae; genus Stevia; species Stevia rebaudiana. The sequence continues at coordinate 8,232,833 of WOUH02000028.1, read as the reverse complement.
AATCTTACGTAAGGAATCTCGTGTTAAACTCTTATACTCTCAATATACCTATCTATATGTTAAACACACAAAAACAAGGTTTCATAATCATAAGTCATGCAAAAACACACTCAAAGCACATAAACATGCAAAATATCATTAAACAACTTTCTGTCCGAAAATGTTTTCGACCATAACTCGATCGGGATGAATCCAAATCGTGCCAAATCTGAGACCATGATTAAGTTCATGATCTTAGCTTTCCAACGCCTACTCGCACGTCCCGTAA
>WOUH02000028.1:8222180-8232465 GCA_009936405.2 Stevia rebaudiana | reverse complement strand
GAGCTACGAGCCGAGCCTGCCTTGGCTCTAACTCGGCTCTGTTACGAAACGAACCGAGCCGGCTCGGCTCTGTTACACATGAGCTTTATTCGAGTCGAGCTTTTTCGAATTCTTTTTCGAGCGAGCTTCGAGCTACGAGCTTTTTGGATAGCCCTATCCTCAAATCGCACACAAATGAATTCAAGCCCCTGATATTCATATTAGAAGGTATGAACACAAACCATTTGAACAAAATTTTCAAGAACAAACAAAATTTAGTTATTTCTGAAAATATAATATTGACAATTACTTTTCTTTAAGAAAAAAAAAACACAAAAACCCCTAACGGAAGCCACCGAATATAATATCCACACATCCTCTCCTCCGGCGTGAGTTGGCGGCCTCTCAAGAAACCAGACACACACTCTCTCTCTACAAAGCATTCTCTCTCTCTAGATTAAATGTAAAATCCTTTATTCTTCATGCTGTTTACGATACATGTTTGACGTGATTGAACCGATACGCTCCCTTTAATTAGCTATTTCTCTCTCTAAAGTCTACATGCATAAAATCTCAGTTGATCAAATTCTATATATAATCCCTTCATCATCATCAAGTTATTGACTTTTTCAGCAAGTGTTGCAGGAAAAATGAAGAACAACGAAGAGCAATCTCGATTTCTGTTTGGTATTTCTCTCTCTGATCGACCAAAATGGCAACAATTTCTCATCTGCTCTTCGGGGTTTTTCTTTGGGTATCTCGTTAATGGTGTTTGTGAGGTAATTTTATACACGCATTCTTAATTTTTTGGATTATTTAGGGATTTTCTCATGTGATCTTTGTTGTTCGGTTCTGAGATGTCATCAATCTCATAAGCCCATATTTGATTTCTTATGATTCTTCAAGGGGTTACAAACCCATGATTAAGTTTTACGGATTTTTCATGAACTCTGTAAAACCTATGTTTGATCTGCTGAGGTTTTTCAGGCATTATCTGTTCTTAAGTAACCCATATATGGTTTGATAATAATTTTGAGAAATTGGGTGTTCCTCTATAAATCAAAATTTGATCTGCAAAGATTATTCAAGAATCTTGATTTTCAATAACCGATGATTGATTTGCTGAAGTTCTCCGAAAATTGGGGTTTTCCATTTGGAGAACCTACAAAAAAAAAAATTTAATTAATAAATATTTTGATATGGGGTTTGTGTTAATCTTGATGATGTTTAAGGCTTTCATGCACTAATTTGTGCAAATTGCCTGCATATTTTTTGATAACTTCAAGCTTTATTGACTCTTTTTTAATCTTAGTCTTTTACTTTCTTTACATATGTATGCTTTTTTATCTCTAAATTATTTAATTAAAGAAGTTAAGTATTACCTTGAAGTGTTGATGAATCCTAAATGGGTCCTACTCATCTTATAAAATATTCTTTTCTCAATTTGGTATCAAGGAATAATATGTGCAAAAGGTTTTTTTTGTTTGAAGTTTTGGGTTTTGTTTGAGATTGAATTACTACTTCAAAGGATTATCTATCAGAAAAGCGAATTATTTAGAATTTTGGCCGAATAAGTTTGTGGATCCATTTTTACTTAACAGTCAAACCCTAGCTTCCTGTTAGGTGCGTTAACTGATCGGTTTGTCTAATTTTGAAAAAAATTATGGGCTAAATCGCTAACTACGGTTCCGAAGAATTGCAAATCAAAGCAGTTAGGTTGGTGGGTCGGTTGGACAAGTTAATTTAACACTTTGAACCGATTTTTTAATTATAAAACAATTAAAATGATAAAGATGGTTCATTATAATACATATTCCATTAGACATTAGTTTGTGGAAACCTCCACTCTCCATTAGGGATTGTGTAATTTTAGTTGTACAATTTGGTGTTGAATTGCTAAATTTAATGAAAAATGCAACCTTTTCTGCTTAAAGTAAAAGTCTTTATAAGATTCTTTGGGTGAATGCTAGTATTACTTATTTCAATGTGTTATTTAAAACTTTAAATGATCACTTTGTTTAAGTTTTTCATTTCCAAGAGTTCTTTTTATTTTTTGGTTACATTTGGATAGAATAATGTAACCATACATATTGACCATCAAAAAGTCAAAGATTGACTTTTATTTTGCAAGTAGTGCAGTATCAGTTTCTTTTTTATGTTGTTTAATGCTAAAAACTTTACTCATCCTGCTTACGTTTTGCAGGAATACGTATATAACCGTCTTAAATTCAGGTTGGTTATCTATACCAAATCTTGATTTAACATTTTAACCATTCTTTGCGGGGCCAATTTTCAACTATGTTGCAATTGTTATAAACAATTTGACATTTTCTTAAAATTTTTGTTTTGTTTAGTTACGGATGGTATTTTACATTCATTCAAGGATGGGTTTACATTGGTTTAATTTATTTACAAGGGTTCACAACCAAACAAATGGTGAACCCATGGAAGACATATGTCAAACTCTCAGCGGTACTCATGGGTTCACATGGTCTCACCAAAGGCTCTTTAGCTTTCCTAAATTACCCTGCTCAACTCATGTTTAAATCCACCAAGGTCAAATCTTTATTTATAATTTGGTTCTTTTGCATCTTGTATGTATAGGTTGTATGTATATATTGTATCGTGTTATGAAGTTGAGATCTTGATTTGTTTCATTATCAAGATCTTTATGATATTCATGCATTTTTGTTTTGTGTGACACTAATGATTAGGCCTGTAAACGAAACGAACGAACATGAACAAAGACATGTTCGTGTTCGTCCATTACTTTAACCGAACACGAACAGATAAACGGACACACATTTTGTGTTCGTGTTCGTCTATCAAGGAAATGGACATGTTCGTGTTCGTGTTCGGTTCGTGGTCGTTCGTTAATAAGTTAAACGAACAATTCACGAACATAAATGAACACAAATGGACGTAAACAAACGAACAAACATAAAGGAACATAAGTGAACACATATAAATGAACACAAACAAACATAGTTGACAAATAAAGTATTTGGATATTAATAATATTTATATGTAATTTTAAAAAATAACAAAAATAGGTAGTTAAATGAACACTAACGATCATAAACGAACATAAATGAACACAAACAAGCATAACTGAACAATTCATGAACATAAATAAACGAACAATAGACGTGTTCATGTTCGTTTGTTTAGTTAAACGAACACAAATCTTTTGTTCGTGCTCGTTCATTTATCAAATAATTGAACACATTCCCTCTGAACAGTTCACGCACGGTTCGTGAATTGTTCAGTTCGTTTACAGGCCTACCAATGATAAACCAAGGTTTTGGTGTAATCATTGGTGGTCAGATTACCGCATGAATCAATTGTGTTATGGATCATAAAGTCTAGTCTCATGATATTGGTTTCTTTTTATGTCATATTATTTTTGCTCACAATATATTGTTTTGATTTAACTATTTGAACCTAAAAATTGCAGGTTCTTCCTGTGATGATAATGGGAGCATTTATTCCTGGGTTAAGACGAAAATACCCTCCCCATGAATATGTTTCTGCTTTACTTTTGGTTGTGGGTTTGATACTATTTACTCTCGCGGATGCAAATACTTCGCCAAATTTTAGCATTCTTGGTGTTGTAATGGTTTCTGGTGCTCTGATTATGGATTCATTTCTTGGCAATTTTCAAGAAGCTATTTTTACCATGAATCCTGATACGACGCAGGTAATTTATATTTTTTATGTTTTTGGGCGTGTGAATAAAGCAACGGGTCAAAAAGTTGACTTTTTTATTTATTTATTAAAATCTTGTTTTTCTTGTGCAGATGGAGATGCTATTTTGCTCAACTGTTGTGGGTTTGCCTTTTTTGATTCCTCCAATGCTTTTGACGGGGGAATTATTCAAAGCATGGAGTTCTTGCTCTCAGGTGAAGGTTTTTTTTTAATTAGTCAATATTAGTGCTTTACTGCTTTGCAAGTTCAAAATTGATATAAATAAATTCTGTTATAAAATTCAAATTTATTTTGTTATTGTGCTAAATTTTATCTATTTAAATGTCATTATCTTACGCTTCTTGCATTCTTTTTTTTTTTTTAATTTTACTGTTGAGTTTGAACTTTGAATGCCAATACTTGTAAGTTTGACTTCAAATGTAAACATCTTTTTTTGTTTAATTTAAAAAGGTCAATCTTATTATCTTTCAATTTCAATACTACATAAATCTTTTACAAGTATAATCCTTTTGGTTTCTCATAACTCATATGTAATTGCTCCTTAATGATTGATACATAGTTATTAAATGTCTCTTGAAAATTTCAAGATTTTGACCCAACACAGTCAAACTTGTTTATACCTGAATTCAAGATTCACTCAAATAAGCACATATTTCGATCTCTTTGCTTACATGATATGAAAACCGCTGCATGTTTATCGTAGCTGCAATATAAATCTTGAAAATTTTCAATGTTATCATGGCAAGTTATAACTTATAAGTTATAACCTTGTAGGTTGACCCAAAAGTCAAAACCGGACCTTGTCAGAAATAAAATTGTCTGTAACATATTTTAATATTATTTTGTTATGTGTTACAGCATCCTTATGTTTATGGTGTTCTAGTCTTTGAAGCAATGGCAACATTTATCGGTCAAGTTTCAGTTCTTTCATTAATCGCCATTTTCGGGGCGGCCACCACAGCAATGGTACATTTTCCTTAAATATCTTAATTTAGAAAAAAAACTTTTATTTTTCATAATATTTGTGTTTAATGACTAGATAACAACGGCTAGAAAGGCGGTTACTTTGCTGCTATCTTACTTGATCTTCACGAAGCCATTAACCGAACAACATGGGACCGGTTTGATTCTAATATCTATGGGGATCGTGTTGAAGATGATACCCGAAAACAAACCGGCTTCAAGAATGATCATCTCAAAGACCAAAGAGTTGGATTTGGTTAGAGATGAAATTAGAAGAAATGAAGAGGATGAAGAGAAAAGACCTTTGGTTTGATTAATTATATGATATTATTTTTTAGTTTGTTTTTGTGTTTGGGTAAAAGATGTCTAAGAATGTTTATTCAGTTTGCTGCCTTAATTCTTTGGAGGTGCTTTGTGGGCATGAACAATAATTGAAGGGTTTCTTGAGTAAATTAAGTTACTAGCCTACAGTAATAAATTTCTTGAAAATTATAGGTTTGATCTTTCTATTAATGTAAAGACACCAACAAACGGGTTATGTTTATGCAAGGTGCTATAGTTCACTTTTGAGCAAATATAGTTCTTTATTACACACTATTGTGAATTGTCACAAAATTTATTCTTTTTTGTATTGTTTTTTATTAAGATGGAAGATAAGACCTAAAAATAGTGCATTTTTTTAATGATATCTAGGTGTACTGAGTGATTTGTAAGCAAGACAACATTTTTTTTCCAATTCTTGCTTAACGAGGGTATAGAATGGCATAAAATCCGTTAGTGATGTTTAATTTTATTAAGACAATTCCTTGATGTAAAATTTTAAAAATCAAATGCTATTTAAGTTAACTTTAAAAATAATATGGTGAAAAACCTACTATTTTGAAAGAATTAGTGAAACAAATGAAGTTTGTATCTTGAAAATGTGTAATTTTAGAAGTAGATTCATGGTAGCGTCACAACATTACTTTTGTCAACCTAAGAAATCGGTTAAGTTGGTACAATTTATACCACATTCGGTGATGGTTGGATCATATATCTAACTTTTATGTTGAATGGACTATATAACAAATGTTCAATCTATATATAACAAAAATATGAATTAGTATTAGAGAATTTCTAAAAACTTTATTATTGGTTTCCCAATTTAATAAAAGAATTGGAATTTGTAGGGATCTAAAAGTTTGTTAACTATCTTTATTTGTATGTTCTACATGTTAACAAGATCCATTGATAACTCATCTAACAGGTAATTAAGTATGATCTTCTCCATCTCAATCACAATTTCTTTCTGATCATCTCCAAAATCTTTCCAATTACATCTTTTATCCATTTCTTGAATGCATACTTCTCTTGTACCTTCAATCTCCCACTCAAATGATCCATCATCTTCCCTCCTCATCCATGATTTTGCAGCAGTTAAAACCCTAGATTCTAACTCGCCATTGTTCTTCGCTTCTTTGCGTGTGATCAGTTCATCCCTAAAGAAATCTATCAACAAACAATCCAAGCTTAAATCCCATTCTTCAATGGAGCTTGTTGTTTTCACTTGATCCATTAGCCCGATCGCCTGTTCTTCTATTTTAAATGATTCAGTGTCGTTAAATTCAACATGTTTGTTCATATCATCAGCTTCAATGAGATTCTCGAAGCTTTGAATTCGTTGCTTGAACGTATTGTTTCGTCCTGTCGGATTACAAATTTGATCATCAGTCAATTTGATTTCTAAAAAAAAGAAAGTTAGCAATTACTGGAGTCGAGTAAGGATGAAGAACACATACTCTCAATATCTGCAAGGATTTGATGAAATGGAGAGAATGTTTCTTCATGCTCTTGTGTAAATTCAAGGACTGAAATCGGGCTAAATTGTTCCTCTTCTTCTACGAGTATGATTCTATCCTGTATTACAATTTACACATGATCATAAGCCCCAATTTATTAACAACAAAAATTCATCTTCATTGAAAACCGTATGCTATCAGAATTTTTACCTTTGGATCTCCGGTGATCCTTTCTCCGCCAGCTGTATTGATGTGAAAGTTCGTCTTTTCCGTGACCTCCATATCACCGGAGAATCCACGGAAACATGCTGGTGATACATCGACTGAAAAATCACTATCACACCAGCTACTCGTCGGCGTACAAGCGGATGTTGTGGTGGTAGTTGTCGTACATCGAGGAGAGTACATTGTAGATTCCGGCACCGGAGGAACATTAGTTTCCACCGGATCTGCCAAATCACGAAACGATTTCCACCGTAATATATCCTTGACTGTCACCGACGTCGTTCTCTGCATCGTAGGCTCCGGAACTCGTGATGATCGGTTTTTGTTAGAGAACCGGCGGGAGATGCTCCGGCGCAAAATTGACGACGATTTAACGGAGGATACTGCGGCGTGGAGGATGACGGAGATGGTGGATTTGCGAGAGTGAGGAAACGGTAGGTTTTGGTCCTGCAGGAAGTCTTTGAGTCTGCGAGGTTGAATTACACATTGTGATTCCATGAATGTAGCAGCCATGGAACAAGATTGTTGCAGAAGTGTGTGTGTGTTGTTGTGAAGATGGTGATGCAGATTAGTTGGAGAAAGATGGTGTTGCCATTGATGGAGATGCCAGTAGGATGTGTATATACTGAGAAGAAGGTGGTAGGGGATGAAGGTTCTAATAAAACGACAAATTTTGCTCCACAACAAACTTATCGACTCATTATTGGTGTTTATTTTAGTTTATTGTTTCAGTCAAAGTTGCTCTTTTAATGAATAATAATAAAATAAAATAAAAAACAAACTATTAATAGATTAAAAACGTTTTCCCTTTCGACATTTTATATTTCAATATCTAGACGTGTCTGTTATTCGTATTATAGCTTTTAGTTTTTTGAAAACCCTTGAACTCATAATCATTTGATACTTTATATGAATGTCAACTAAGTCTCGTAAGTAAATTGCTCACGGTTGTTCAATCATTTGATAACCAGAATTATTCTTTGATAAATGATCATTATTAGTCAGATTCAATAAAAACATTCTATTTGTCACTTTTTAGGATGATAAATTGGTTGAGTAGGTCTCAATGACATAAGCTTAGCTTCATGAATATATCTTTTTCTTATCAGTATTATGCAAAGTCGTATAAGAACTCATGAGATAATGACATTATCGTGTCATGCTGGTTCAAGGGGTGAACCAGACTCGACATGCAAGTGTCATGAGGCATCCTTAAACCCATAGATCAATTGTTTTCTTTTGTGTATCATTGGGGTTCATAGGTTTCGTATTCCTAAACCTAACTCCCAAGTAACCTAGGTACTATAAAGTGCAAACATTATGATATTTTATCAATTACTTTCATAATCAACAACAAAAAAAATATTGATAACACTTCATATCTCTATTGATAGAAAATTTGATCAATCGAAGCGTCAAGAAACCCTCTAAAAGCACACAAATTTACGTCAATGTAGTGTACAAAACAACAAACGTAGTAAAAAAACCAATCAGTCTAAACAATAATCAAATACGTTGATACTTTACAAATTTTGGATTACTAAATTCAGATGGTGTTGATATAAACGGGGACATGGGTAGAAGTAGAAGATACGTGGTAACTTCGTTTCCATCAATTTCCAGCTCATTTTCACGTGTAACAAAGCCAACTTCATATTTAAAAGCCAAACCAGACAAGAATGAAGATTTTGACGAGAGTGCATAGATACGGATGAAAACGTGTACCCAGTTTTTTTTATCTGAATATAATTAAGTTTAGGTTTATATGCTGTAATAGTTAATAAATAAATCCAAAGCTACAAACTCTAACTCCAAGGTGTTGACTTGAGGTTGAAAACAAATTATTTCTAGTACTGATATAGTGATATAAAATTAACTTACCATGAAACTTTTTTTAACAAAAAAAAAAACTATCATTTCATCACCAACAATAATCAACTCAAAAGAAAATTAGAAAAGAAAACACTGAATTATGCATTATGCACGCCTTAGTCATTTATACATATAACTAGATTTTGTACCCGCGCGATGCTGCGGGTTAAGGCTGAATCAATAGCACTTAGTTTCTAACCGAAAACTATTTACCAAAGCATTCAAATTAACACATAACACTAAGTCCATACGGTCTTTCCTAATGAGGGTGGGATGGTTAGTGACCAAGACAAACGATGAACGTTTAGACCGTAAACCGCAGACTAACAAAAAAGTTTTACGCCTTATCTTGAATATCAAATGCATATAGGTGCCAACAAACTCGAAAGCAAAAATGTTATTGAAACTAAGATTTAAAAGCATTAATAAGAAGGAACTGAAATTGAAGTAATCAATCTTAATTCGATCCAAAACCTTCTTTTTTAATTGTCACAATACCATTAGTTTTATTCAAAACGGACTGATTGGGTAATCCAAACCCTCTAATCCACATGTTAAACTCAATCAATCTGCCCCTGCATGATAGATAATACACAATAGATGTGTACTTACATTTTTTAATAGACTTACATTAGGTTGGTGAGCAGGCCTCTACTGAACCTATATTTGTAACCCGTACTCCTATCTCGATCTTAACTGTGCAACAGAAGAAATAGACATGAACTGCAGAAAAGTATAAACATTAAAATATGTGTATAGTAATGTACTTAAAATATGTTAACATTTTGAAGCCCTTCAAATACTCAAATCTATTACATAAAAGGCACGAATATGGCTGCTTGAAGTTGTCAATGGTGTAACACTACCAGCATTGTCGAATTCCTTTCAGAAGATAAAAATTTAAGAATATCATATATGCTTCAACTTCAATTTTCAAAAATATATGTGAGTAGACGGTACCTAAATGGAGCAAAACTATGGTGAATAAGACGATAGGAGAAACATTGTATAACCCATCTTCATTCCAATAATCCTTCTCAGGCCATCTACTCCTATACATCATGAGTGGAAACAACTTGTTGTGAGGAACATCAACAGAAATTAAGTTATAAAAACTACCTGCGGTTATCCAAACAAAACTCAATAATTCACAAAGAAAGCTTTATTACAAAACATGTGGAGTGCAAAGTAGATTCTATATTTAATCTAATGATACTTAAAAACTAAATTTAACTGATACTAACATTTGCTTTGTGGAAGATTATGATCCTAGAATGAGACAGTATGATATGATTTAGAGGATTTAATCAACTTCTGAGGTGAAGGCAACCACTACTATCAATGAAGAAGATGGTCAGCTGGATTCCAAACAGAAATCATCTGGAAATTGTATCATGTTGACGGAGTCTACAGTAGTCAGTAGATTTATAAAACCACTAACCACTCAATTGATATATAAAAACTTTAATCAAGACAGCAAGCCATGAAATTCAACTCATAGCTTCATCCAAACACAGACATGAGACACATAAAAATGTACCTGTAGATATGTAAATCCTTTAATGAAAACCTGTTGACCACCTTCTCCATTGATAGTAGTGGCTGCCTTCACCTCATTTAACAATTGATGAACTTGCTCGGATCCTAACGATAACAAATAATCTGATTTGTGACAGATCATGCGTTTGTGTGTGAATTAAACAGATTAATGTACAACACCATTTGGATAACAAAACCCACACACAAACAACATATAAAAG
>WOUH02000028.1:8203998-8222080 GCA_009936405.2 Stevia rebaudiana | reverse complement strand
TTCAAATGTACGTAGTGTAGATAGTTCACATGTACGTAGTGTAGATGATTGAAATGTACGTAATATAGATAGTTTGGGTACGTATAGTTCAAATGTATGTAGTGTAGATAGTTTGAGTACCCATATGATAAATAGTTTGAGTATGTATATGGTAAATAGTTCAAACACCAATCATTCCTACTTTCCCGACTAAAGTCTTTTTCAATTGTGTTCAAGATGTTTATATATAGGGTGTATGTAGGGCGAACCCAGCCACCAACCCACCACACCTTGTAGCACAACAGAAAGATCCTTTAGCCAGATCCTAAATTAACAAACACATAACACATAACACATCAGCATAGTTTGAATGGTTGCACGCAATGAAGAGTAGAGCACGTAAGTTTCATAGTTGTGCTTGAAATACCAAACATGATTGTCTTTTATGTCTTACATAGTATTTTAAGCAATGGTTACCAGAACTCGTGTGTACGTGTAAATTCACCATTACGTCGGCCGCCATACTTCGCGGATATTACATACAGGTTGTCAACGCCTCTGTTTATATACGAGTATATAGTTTATCAGTGTAAAATATAAGCACCCAACTTTACTAGTAAAGTCGCCGACAACTCTATTAGAGAACAGTTAGAAGTATAGGTGAGCAAAAAACCGGTTTTTGAACAAACGATTTTTGAAAAACCGTCTATGATATCTTCGAGCGGTTAAATAATCGATTTTCAACCAATGATTTCTACCTCAAGTGGCTAGGATGAGGTGTGAACTTGATCTCTCCATTTATGAGATATCAGATTCAAATCTTGCTCAGAGCAATTGCTCTGGGCAATTTCCAGTGATGGGAGAAAGTGTACATCGGATAGAGGTCACCAGTTCAAACTTGGGGAGGTGAAAGGGTTTACGAATTCTATCCGGTTCCCTCTTATCTGAGGGATACGGTCACACGGAGATCGAGAAATCGACTTTGATTACATCGTCTGGCTACCAGTGTCTAGTACGTGAGATCTTATGCTGTTAGAAAAAAAATGGATTTTCAAAACCGGTGTGCACCTCTCAAAATTAGAAGGTCGAAAGTCAATGGGCTTTTATGGATTAGAGGATATTTATAGAATTTTTCTAAATACTATCCTAAATTAAAAATTATATATGATTAAATAGAAACCTAGTCAAAGTCTCCTAATTTGCACACCCCCTCCTCTTCATCGTGAGTTGGCCCCTACAAAAACCAGAGTCTGTAATCTCTCTCTCTAAAACTCTTTATTTTTCATGTGTTATCGATACACGTTTAACGTGATTGAACCGATACGCTCCCTTTAATCAATTCATTCTCTCTCTAAAGTCAACATGCACAAATCTCACTTGATCAATTTGTACATATGAATTGAAAGAAACAAACTTTTTATAACAATTTTGTGAGGAAAATGAAGAACAACGAAGAACAATCTCGATCTTTATTTGGTATTTCTCTCTCTGATCGACCAAAGTGGCAACAGTTTCTTATTTGTTCTTCAGGGTTTTTCTTTGGGTATCTCGTTAATGGTGTCTGTGAGGTAATTCTTAAAAAACCCTTTGGTATTTTCTTCAGATAGTTATGATTTATTGATGTAAATTTTGTTTTTTTTAGCTAGATGCTTTTGTGATGTCATAATTTCGTAAACCCATGTTTGTTTTCGCAAGATTAATCAAGGGTTCAATATTCTTCATAAGTTATAACTTATGGTTAAGTTTTTCAGATTTTTAAGTAATGGGTACTCTCAAAAGCCCGATCTTGATCTGCAAAACCATTATTGATTTGCAGATTATTATTTTTTTACAAAAATTTAGACTTTTTCTTGCAGAAGCTACAATATATTATGTAAATAATTAGACTATCTTTTAAGCTGTTTAGATTGTTCTTAATGACGTTTATGGCTTGCATGCAATACTTTATGCCATTTTTCTGCATATTTTTCGATACTTTTTAGCTTTTATTAACTCTTTCTTCGTCTTAATCTTTTACTTTTTCTTAAGTACGTATTCTTTTTCTCTATTTTTTAATTAAAAGATATTTAGTACTTGATTGCTGTCTCGAAGTTTTTGGTGCATCCTAAATGGGTCCTACCCAACTTATAAAGATAATTCTTATCTCAATTTGACATCAAAGAATAATCCGTGCAAAAGTTTGTTAGTTTAAAGTTTTGGATGATATCATCATCTTTTTGTTTGATTTGAATTATTTTCTTAATAAATTCTTTACAAAGATTAATCATTTAGTCTCAAGTTTGGTAATCATAACTGGTAAAAAATACAACCTTTGCTGCTCAATGTACAATCTTTAACAGCATACATGTGTCAAAGAGGAACAGACTGGGAATTGATTTGTAATTGTAAATCACTAAAATTGTTTTTTATATAAATTAAAGCTGTTATGTTGCTGTACCTTATGCTTTTGATCTTGTACTTTTAAGGTGTACACACACAAACTAATTTGAGTAAAGTTATAATGTTTCTTTGGTTTAAAGATTCAAAGTCTTAATCTTGGTGCTATGTTTGCATAATTTCTTTAGTTTTTATTATGATCCTTAAATGCTTTCTATTTAATAATCTTTCATTTATTGATGTAGTTATTTTTTTTTGGCATATGAAAGTAAGTGTAATTTCTATTTGATGTTAAAAAGTATACCATTTGACTTTTTAAAAGTCAAACACAGACTTCTGTATTGTGACTAACAGTATGCCAGTATTGGTTACTTTCTGACTTTCTGTGAATTAATAACATTCAAGTTGCTTTTCTTTTTCAGGAATATGTATATAATAGACTGAAATTCAGGTCAGTTTATTCAGATCAAATCTTGAATCTAAGCTTTCTTTAAAATACACACCACTTGATGAATTTGCTTAAAAATGTTGACTTTTTCTTTAACTTGTATTTTATGTAGTTATGGTTGGTATTTTACATTCATTCAAGGATGGGTTTACATTGCTTTAATTTATTTACAAGGTTTTACCACAAAACAAATGGTTAACCCATGGAAAACGTATGTTAAACTATCAGCGGTTCTTATGGGTTCTCATGGTTTGACCAAAGGATCTTTGGCTTTCCTAAATTACCCTGCTCAACTCATGTTCAAATCCACCAAGGTGAAATTTTTATTTTTATTTTTGTGCATCGATTTGTTGTACACTTTTGCAATTTCATCATGCTGCTGATGCATTATTTTGTTGTACCTTATCACCCTAAAAATTGCATCTTGGAATAATGAAGCTTGATGTCCCTCATCCTTTATTGATCTATTAATTTCATATATATCCCTACCGCGTTAAGAAATATCATATATATCCTTTATAAAATATTTGTTACCAAAAACAATTTATCATGATCATTTTACCCTTACTTTTTTAAAATCTTTAAAAGTTTATTACCATTTTAACCTCATCTTTTAAGAAGGTATATATAATTATCAAAACATAGTATATTTGTAAACGATGAAATTGGCATTTAGTTAAGTTTCATTAACAAGGATATTTTACGATATCTGATATATTTTATAGGGATATTATATAAAATTATATCTTTACTGATTGTACATTGTTTTGCTGTACTCTACAACCTTAAAGATAAACCACACATTTTAAAGTTTCAATCTTGATTCACTCCATGCAATGTATGCTTGTACATTACCATTTACCATCCTTAAATTCGTGTTCTCTTATAAAGAACACTAATTCTTGATGATGATCATGCATTATCTAAATAAGTGTTCCTCTATTGCATATTGTTTGCGATCAAAATGTTTCTTGGTTGAAATTTGTGAGTCATAATTTTTGCAGGTTCTTCCGGTGATGATCATGGGAGCGTTTATTCCTGGATTAAGACGAAAATACCCTCCTCACGAGTATGTGTCCGCGTTACTTTTGGTTGTTGGTTTGATACTATTTACACTTGCGGATGCGAATACGTCCCCAAATTTTAGCATTCTTGGTGTTGTGATGGTTTCTGGTGCATTGATCATGGATTCATTTCTTGGGAATTTTCAAGAAGCTATTTTTACCATGAATCCCGATACAACTCAGGTAATATAAATGTGACATTATTTGTAAACGAGTAAAAAGTTCGTTTTTTTATTAGTTTAATGGGAATATTGATTTTCTTGTGCAGATGGAGATGCTGTTTTGCTCAACTGTTGTTGGTTTGCCTTTTTTGATTCCTCCAATGCTTTTGACTGGTGAATTATTCAAAGCTTGGAGTTCTTGCTCTCAGGTGATTTTTTATTTTTTTTTAAATAGTCAATCCAAAATCCTTTCAAGTTCATAATTGATATGAAAATTTTGTTCTTAAAACATTTTTGTTTTGTCGTTGTAACAAATGTTATATTGCTTAATGTTGGTATCATTCACATCTTCGATAATTGTCAAGATTTTAGTGCTGAATTTGAACTCCAATAACATGTTAAATTGACCTCAAAAGTCAACCCTATTAGCTTTCAAGTTTATTAGTGTGACACCTTTGTTTTCACATTGATGGTTTCAATTTCAAGATCCCCTTATTCATATCATAGCTTTTATTCAAATCTTGAAAATCTAAAGATCATGGTCAAATTCTAATTTGAATTTTGTAGTTTGACCTGAGGGTCAAGAATTGACCTTTTTGGTCAAATACACTCAAATGTCAACCCTATTAGCTTTCAAGTTTATTAGTGTGACACCTCTGTTTTCACATAAAAAATTTCAAGATTTCTTTGCTCCATAGTTATACAAATCTTGAAAATTTAAAGATCATGGTTTGAAATCTTGTTAGTCTGATCTGAAAGTCAAGAATTGACCTTTTGGTCAAATACACTTGCAAGTTTACATATTTCATAATTTTGATATTTTTGTTTTAATTTTGCAGCATCCTTATGTCTATGGTGTTCTAGTTTTTGAAGCAATGGCAACATTTATTGGTCAAGTTTCAGTTCTTTCCTTAATTGCCCTTTTTGGAGCTGCAACCACTGCAATGGTACATTTTCTTTCAATCCCAAATCCCCAATTTAAATTTATGATAACTTTCCATTAATACCCTTCTCATATTGTACTGTGCGCTTCTAAACTTGTACCTAATGCCATGTTACAGATCACAACCGCCAGAAAGGCGGTTACTTTGCTGCTATCATACTTGATCTTCACAAAGCCATTAACAGAACAACATGGAACCGGTTTGATTCTGATATCTATGGGAATCGTGTTGAAGATGATACCCGATAACAAACCGGTTCCAAGATCGGTTATAAAGATGAAAGTGTCGAATTCGACTAATGATGAAAATCGAAGAAATGAAGAGGATGAAGAAAAGAGACCTTTGGTTTGATCTTATAAATATTAATTATTACTTGGTTTTGGTGTTTTTTGGGTAAAGATGTGTAGGTAAATTTATTCAGTTTGCTGCCTTTTTTTAAGGTGGTTTGTGGGCATGTGCAATAACTTAAGGTTTTCTAGGATACATTAACTTGCAAGCCCGAAGAAATAAAAATAAAAGTTTATGTATTTTTGTTTTTTTTTAATGTTATAATTTGTTTAATGTTATGATTCGTTTCAAGTAAGTCATGTATTTTTTGTTCAAATTGGGTAACTAAACCTTTAAATAAGGTTATCATTGAATTTTGTTGCAAGAAAGTAATGAAAGATAAGTTTTGAGAGTTGAAATTTCTAACATATGTAATTATATTGGACAAAAAAAAAAAACTGGTTAATTTTATTAAATAATACAAAACAAAACCCCAAAATCCACATCACTTAACATAAAGAAAAGACAAATATTTTTTTATTGAAACATAAAGAATCATTAAAGTAAATCATGATAAAACTTACAATTTAGATAAAACATGAAAGTTAAGTGATCTAATTGAGACATTTTATAAACATAAGTGACACAATTGAAACACTTATGAAACTTGGTTAGTGTTTTACAAAATTCTATTAGTTTACACTCCTAAATTTACCAGAAAAAATTCTTTTATCATATCTAAAAAATTTGATCAAATCTAGCTTCGATTTCTGAAAAACTAAAGATTTATTAGAATGATGAAACAAGCTACATAACAAATTTAGCTGAAAGTCAGTTGGTTTAAAGTTTCTTTTACATAAACAGAATCAAGAAAAAGTTCCAATCATTTAAGGGTTAATGTAAAAGCTTCACAATTCATGTTAATATATCATAATCATATATAAATTCTCATCTGGGATTAAACTAACCAACATCCGTGATTACAAGATTGCAACATCAAAATAAGCAACATGATGCACTCAAATCCAAGAAATTTAACTCAAAACAATAGACTAACATAGTAAAAATAAAATAAAAATCGTGAAAAACAGTCTATTTTAATTACTTTCACTCAAAGCTAACTGTAATGCATGTTCAGCTTCTTTAAGAAACTGTCTTATTAATTGCTTTTGACCTCGCCTATACACTATACTTGCGCATTTGTTTCGACTTATTTCTTGATTCTTAGAAGCTTCTTTCGCGCCGTTGCTTCAATCAGAAAAAAAAAAAATCAAAAAAAGAGTATAGATCCTTAAAAATCTCACTATGTAGGTTTACATACATAATTACAATTAGCTATTAGCTAAATGTCTAAAATGCCCTTCATGGAACTAAATTACATGTTATCCAAAAGAAGAATTCGTTTTATGATTTTTAAAGACTCAAACATGGTTCTTGTAAAATTCAGTTGTTACAAACATTTTATTAGTTTGAACCAAAATGTTCTTGATTCTAGTTCACATACACTATTTATAGTTAATTAGTTGTTATTTATCTAAGAAAAAATAAACAATACTCGCCATTTGTGAAGTAAAACCTTGAAAGTCAAACGTTGACTCTTTTTCGTACCTTTTACCTTCTTCTATTGTTTTGTTTTCATAGCAAAAGATCTTCTCAAGTAATTCAGTGTCAGAATCTTCCGTTCCCGATCCCTCTTCAAGATCCATCACCCTTTTAAGTTAATGAAACCGCAAAATCAAGTTTTTTTTTAAATAAATAAGGGTTCAAAATCATAAACTAGAAGAAAAATAAGTCTTTGCAAAATGCAGAACTATGCAGTATGTGATATCATAACATCGTTTAATTTTTTATTTATTTTACAATGCAAAATTAATTTAGGGTATGCAATTATGCATGACTTCCATGTGGGCCCACACCTCGTATTAAGAAGATCAATGAGCAATTGTAGGGCGCGTGAATCCCCACAAGCTTCCCATACAGCTGCACGAACTTCTATATCCGACGGTTGTCTGTCTCCTTCTGAATTTACAAGCTTTAATAAACAAAAATGTAGGTTATTCAAAAATCACATAAACCAGAATATTGCATAGAAAAGATTAGATTTTTACAAGCCAAGATTCCATTTCAAGTACCAAACTTTGTTTTAACCTTATAAATAAACCAACAACTTTCACAAAATACGAATTAAGGTAATCTTGTAACCGTTTCTTTAAAAGTGTAATGTTTTTTTATTTATGTTTGGAACAAACGTTGATAAATAACTAGAGAAGAAATAGGATTGTACCTCTTCAAGCAAAGACGAAACCCTAAATATTTCATCTTCATTCATGGCAATAGTCCTTAAACAAGTTAAGAATTCTTCTGGGAAAACTAGGTTGTTTAAGTAAGATGGTGTCTTGCGGTTACCACTCCAACTATAGTTAACAATTTCGGTTTCTTTTACTTTATCTTTAGTTTCTTTTTCTTTTGAAAAGAAACCATGATCAAGCAAAGTTTTTGATAAAAGACACCTCATTTCAGCTTTCTGTAGATTGAATTATGTAGAATTATAAGTTAAACCATAACAATAGTTGTTAGTTGTTAGTTGTTACATGTGCACAAATTACAATAATGCCCTTGAAATGCAATGAGCTAATGAGATCAAGATTTACAGTGGAGTAATGGTACTAACTTGTGCTTCAAGAAGTTGTAGTTTGGTTTGGGAAAACGGTACATCTTCAATAGCTCCTGCTGGGTAGTGTAACTGTAAACAAGTAAGCATGCTTAAGAAAGTTGACGATATTACCCCCATGAAACTAACAATCAAAAGGTCGATATATGGTATCTAGAAATTTAGTTCAGTGATGGTGTTAAATATAAGAAACGTTTACCATGATATAATCGTTTGGATTATCATCAGTGACAAATCCATATAGGTATAAAAGTTCCTACAAGAATAATATATAAAAATTAGAATGGTTAAAATTAGCCCTGGCAAAATAAACCCACTTCACTAAGTTTGGGTCATTATGGGTCAATCTTTGTTTTAAAATGGGTTTGTTTGGGCTACTGGTTATATGATATGGGCTGGGATGGGTGAATGGGGTAGAAGATATTATAACTTATGGGTCAGGATGGGTAATGGAATTAAAAAGGTTGGGTCAGGATGGGTAAAGTATTTCATCAGCCCAAATCAAATGCGTAAAGAGTAAGTTTCTCTCACGACGTGAAGACATACGCATACGGTGAAGTTCATCGGCGCTGAGACATACGACCTCCGAAAGTCTTTTAAAAAGTGATTTACACCAAAAGTCTTTTAAAAAGTGATTTACACGTTATGTGAGACCAAAAAACTAGAAGTGTTGTTGAATTAATAAATGCAACATCAGGTTCGCTTAACAAATTGAAATAAAATTATTTGATTTATGTGAATTACTAGGATGTTATATTGTCGGCAATCTGGCACATGAGGTTAGTTTTTTTAATTAGTTTCCGATTCTTTAAAAGTCAATTCCAATGAGACAGAGATATCAATTTTTCAAAAAACAAATCACACAATAATTGAAACGTGAATGGTTAAACATCTTAAAGAAAGTTTAAGTGAAACTTGGTTCAATTTAATTAATTTTGTAGCTTTCATTCACGTGATGCAAATCACAAACTGAGTAAATTATATTTTGGTTACTTCAGAGGATCTCCATTGTCATTTTCATGCTCTTGGTGCTGCTAAAAATCCTTCTTTTGAGCAGCTTGAAATCCCATATCAACTTAGCTCTTTCTTACAATACAACTCATTTCAACCCTTTCATATTTTGTCCAAAACCCATCCCGACCTCCAAAGAAAATGACCTTTCTCTAAATTTACCCATCCCAACCCAAACCCATCCTGACCCAAACCCATCCTAACTCGTTACCCAACCCAACCCATCCCACCCATCTTGCCAGGCCTAGTTAAAATGAAAAAAAAGGATATATCATAAATTTTTGGTTGTTTTACCTCATTTCCTTTGTCACCATAACTTATTGATATCTCTTTCCCAGTTTGAAGACAAGCTTCTTCAACTAAATTATTACATAAAGTAAAAAAATTAATCAATATTCAAAAAAGAACCAAATACTTTCATCAAGAGTCAAGACCCATAAAAGTTGCATTAATTTCCTTCCTATTATGTCCACTAAAGATTGCAATATTTCCTTTTTGAGTTTTGACTTAAAATAATAGTCAAAGATTACACTGAAACTATGTTACAAAGTAAAAAAGCATAATTTTTATGGAAATTAAATGTATGAAAATACCGATTTAGATGATTGATTACCAGATAGAAGATACATGGACAAAGGAACACCGGTTGCTGATCCTGTTCCATCAACTTCCCATGTTGCTGCAGCGTTCAAATCTGCAAGAAATATTATTTAGACTGATATTGTTGACTTTGAAGTTTGACATCAAACATAAATAAATCAATAAACATCTCCAGTTGTCAATATGTGATAAAAAAAATTCAAAAAACTCGCATAGTAATTTAAAAATATCAAATAATAAACAAACTTGCCGTTAAAAAAAAAACAATAATAAAAATAAATAAATAATAATAATAATAAATAATATTAGTCATGGCAATAATAATAATAAAAAAATAGGGTACCATGGTTGCAAAAATCAATTCCAGGAACAAGACCCTCGACCCAAATAGTCTCTTCCTCCAGTTCTGAAATATAAAAAAAATGCATTATACTATTATAGAAAAAAAAAATCTTAAAATGGATCAGAAAATAATCTCATGGATAAAATGGATGACTTAAAAAGTTAAAAAATATATATAAAAAACCTCACTTTTGCCATTATCAACATCCGTTGATTCAGGATTAGATGCATGGTTATGATCTTCTTCTTGAATTTGAGGAAATACAAAAGAGCGAGGAAGAGGGATACTCAAAGCGCGGGTCCAAAATATTGAATTAGCCCTATAAAAATAATCCGGTTTGCAATTAAATAAGTAAAAAAAGAAAATAATTGGGGAATTTTAGAAATTAGGATAATAACTTTTAGAGAGAGATTAATACCAAAGAAAGTCATTGAAACAAACTTCACTGAAAAAAGAAAAAAAAAAAAACGCCGTCGTCATCAGTTAATGAATAACATCAAAGTTAATTATTCATTAGATTAGTAAACAACAATTAAAATTGAAATGAACATAAGTAAAAATAAAATTGATGACCACCTTTCTAAGTCGCCATCAAGAATTAAAAGCTTTTTCACAAGCTCTTTCACTTTATCATTATACAATGACTGCAAACTCTTTCTCTGTAACACACACACATGTTAACAATTTCCAATGAAAAAAAATAACAAATTATAATTTTCAATTTTTAGTAGAAATAGCACCTGCAATTCGGTTGCTTTAAACAAAGTAGTTCCTCTTAACTCCAATAGCTCATCTTCAGAAAACCAAAGTGGATTTCCAAAAGTAGTTGGAAGCATATCAAGGTACCTAATTTATTCAATTTAATTTCATTTCAATACGAAAAAAGTAATAAAGAAAACGATATAGCATAGATCAAATTTTTGTCACATACGGTTTCCACGAAGAATTTTTTCTTATCGACTCGAATGTAAGAAACAAAATTATTAAAAATCTGTCATCCACTTCTCCTTCCTCAAACATTGCTGAACATACAGGTCCCAATATAGGATCTTGTAACACTCTCATTGGAGTTATCGCTAAATTAAGAGGAACCACCAGTAAAACCCCTGAAATATTAAAAATTAAAAAACCATGATTCCATATTTATCATCAAAATTCATTAATGGTGCATTAACCCCTCAAGATTTGAACTTTTATCAGCCCTAATTCTCAAAATTGACATCCATAAAAGCAGTAACTTTCATTTTGAAGAAAACATAAACATTTGACCTTTACTTGGTTTCAATTGTTCTTCGATCACACAAATCAGTATGAACGTAAACAAAAAACGATAAATAGAGCTTCAAATTACCGTCGGTGGCACCATCAGATGAATATACACCAAACCCTTTGTTCGAATCGTTGTATTTGATGTTACAACCGCGCAATTCCACTCCATTCAACTAAGATTCGAATTATGTGTAAGATAATCAGAACTTATTATTCAAGAATTATGATATAAGTGGATATAATCGTACGAAAGCTGAAGAAAATTAACGTATTTTGATTCTTGATGTGTTACCTTTAACCATTCGAGAAGAAGCTGAAGCTTTGCTTCTTCATTGTCTCCCATGGCTGCGAATCTTTTACTCTATTTGCAGTGGGGTTTTGGTTTTCTCAATTCTTTGATTTGATTTGTATAATCACAATAGTATGTGTTTTAACTTTTAATCGTAGTAACGAGCGACAATACTAAAAATCTAAAATTGTTTATACTACATACAAAAATAATTATAATTGCTTATGTTAAAGTTGCGACGGTCTGATAAAAATTCCATGATGAATTCAATATTTTCTATGTTTGAGAGTTGAGACTTGCTTTTAAATGATATTATAGATTTTAAATGAAATTTATAGATTTGAGATGTTTGTTGTCACACACCATCGAGAACGGAAACGAAAGAGTGCAACGAGCCAATAAGTTTAATAACAAATTAAATAATTGATGAGGCTTAACATTCAAAATGTAAGTATCTTAATGGTCATACATAGCTTTACATACAACAAATCAAAAACATGTTATAGTTTCTCGAGTAATCATAATGCATACCAGTTTTGTAGGTTATGTGAAATCATAATCTATGCCAGTTTTATATTTTATCAAGGTGTTCATGTTTTGAGTCTAAACTTCGGCAATATAAAGCCTCTAAATTGTCTATGTCTATGTTCAATTCACCAAGTCCCAACACAATATAAACATGAAATGTAATCTGACCAAAATAAATTTATATGCAAGCTTTGTAATTTTGAGTCCATAATACGAATAAAGGATGAGTATTTCAAGTGATTCTTGTTTCTAAGCTTTCATGCAAGCTATATATCTTTTTATTCATAATTTTCAGAAGAATATTTTGAACCTTTTTTAGTGATCTTGGTGACATCCAACAATATTTACATGAAAATATCTCATTGTCAACTTGTAAATATTGGGTTTTTGGACATTTTGTGGAAGAAATGATCTTTCTATGACATTTTCAAAACTTGTCTTGGCCATGGATCATCATCCTTAGGATGAAAACATGTTAATCGCGTTTTTGTGGTGATCTCTCAAGAATCTTGTGGTTAAAGTGAAGAAAACAAAAAATCCATTTTTAATCTGTAGATGTGTTTAGAATGCATTGATGAGTTTATTTTACCCCATGGATCATCAAAGAAGGTTGATTTAGATATTTTACCTTAGTTTCATCCTCTTTTTGCTTCAAATGCTCCAAGAAGTTCAAAGAAAAGTGATAGAAGCTCTTGAGAAAAGCTATAGAGAAAATAAGTAAGGATGGAAGTGGAGGAATGAGGGCGATTGTGGGTGGTTTACGGTTTTGGTGGTGTGTATAGTAATTTGCAAAAATGATGACTTTCTTATTTGACATATTAAATAAAATGATTTTGTTTTTATTCTTTTGTTAATATATGTTGTAAGTAATATGGGTAGGTGGATAAATGGTAGCAAAAGAACACGTAATGTGTTAGGATGTCATGTAGGTGACATTAATATGTCTTATGCAAAATTTATAAGTTAAGTTCATGATTTTATTAAATTGGCATTATAAATATTTGGATTTTATAAAATCACTATTAAGTTCATGTTTTTAACAAAATATTAGATTGTCACCATGTATCAACACAAAATTAGTTAATAATTTAATGTGCGAGTAATCCTGATATGATTGGTCATCTCCGAGGGAATACATATCATCTGCTTCACAATAAAATGAACGATAATCTACTCGGTATTAGCACTAATCTAAGATTTTGAAAGTTGATCATCTCATATATCCTATGTAGTTTCATCTATTGAATATAACGTAAACATAGTATTAGAAAATCTCTAGTAACACTTTTTCTTTGTTTACATATCTACTAACACAGACTGAAATATTAATAAACGACAAACTTACTACATTGATTTGTGACTTATGAGAAAACTAGAAAAATGATATCATAATGTACAAAGTCTTTAACGTCATCTATTTTGAAGCAATGATCTTCAGCTTTGATCAGATTCTTATTTGTGGGGGTTTACTGAAACAGCAAAATAGAATGTTCTTACTTACAAAAACGTTCGCAGTTGATAAAATTTACCGGATTCTTCATCATGAATCAACAATTAAAGTTCATATCAGGAACCCTAATGTCGGGCACATCATCGTCTTATCGAAGGTAATGCAGTACTCATGTTAATTTCTGTTTTGATCATTAGGTGTATCAGTCAACATTTTGGTTAATTTTTGCGTTTTGGATTTGATTATTATTATAGATGTAGGTACGCCATGTGTATCTGTTACAATACTTTTATGGAAACACAAAACTTCATATGATCTACGGTTCTTTCGAAGAACACAAAGATTATGTTAAAATGTGAAAATTTATACAAATTGGTAATAACACTACATCCTGAGTGTGGTTATAGGTACAGAATTCACATTTTTTTTTTGTTTATTTATTCAATTTGGAGTTATTTATGGCAGAAATAATTTATTCGAGATGTATTTGGTCAGTTCTCAAGGATTTTCAGGCCTGATATCAGAAGTCATGTAGCAGATTACTCAATAATGTGGTAATTGTATTTACATTTTTAAAATAATTTTTAGGAATTATTGTAACTTTGTTTCACCATACTCTAATCTTGATTGTAAGATCAAGTATTCAAGTCCATTGTCATTGATACCAAAAGTTGAAAATTAGTTATAAAATAATAAAATATGTACTCTCTTTGTTACATATGTTATATGGACTATGGTTATGTCACATACTCACATTAGGAGTCTTTAGGTTCTCCATGATGTTTAATGTCTGTTTTGATATTTTGTCCACAAATTCTGTTTTTGTTACCATTGAAGGGTAAATCAGGAAAATCAAAACATTTGTAAAAATGGTTAATTGCTAACACTTTCTCTATCCTAATCAATAATCATCATTTTTATAAATGTGAGACATGCCTCTAATGCATGAAAAACCACCTTATTTACTAGCCGTGTTATTATTATATATATGAGCTTAAGGAAATAAATTTCAATAATCATCTCATTTCAATCTTTCACAAATCATGACCTTTGTAATCTAAAGCTTCAAATCAAGATAAACTTTTGTTCTACAATCATATCATCATCAACAACATGAGTAGAAGGAATCCAAATGGAAAATACACTCAATCTATTCAAGAAAAAGATATTTGCATATTACTTGTGAATGATGATGAAATTTGTAAAAATATTGTTACTGATATGCTTGACCACTGTCGTTATGAAGGTATTAAAAAGAATTTAGATTAATTCATCGTTAGTTTCGTGTAAGTCACATAATTATAGACTCTATAGGGTTTGATTTGTTCATAAATTGTTCTAGTTTTTATTAAGATATGTAAATTATGAACTTTGTTATTTAAACATCTAATTGTTTTATTCCTCTTTTTTTGCAGCTTTTAGTTATGAGAAAGAAACCGATGCAGTTAATATGATACACGAAAAGAAAGACATGACAGAATTAATTTTAACAAATGTTCACAGAACATACGCAAAGAGACACGGGATTATCGAGCATATAGAAAAGATTATTAAACTGCAAATTATTTGTAAGTTTCATCTTTTTCTGTTATTTTTTTATTAGTCTAAAACAGTAAAATTCATTATTATGATATCTTTTTTTTCTTTTTTTTTTGCATTTTTGTTACATGAAAACAATAATTGCAATTCAAGAAGTGAATAATTTGTTTAATTTATATGTTACAGTGATGTCGCCGGATGTTGATGATAAAGATGTTTTTACATTTGGTGGGAAAGGTTTAACTGTTTATTTTCTGAAATGTTTGAGTGCGAATGAGATGAACAATCTTTGGGCAAATGCATTGGCAAGAGAAAAAAATAAAAAAGAATTATTATCAGGGAAATTATTAGTTACAGAAAATGAAAGGAGTAAAAGAATGAGGAATGATGATGATCAACATGGAAATATAGAAAAAAAACCGCGTGTTGTTTGGACTAAAGAAATGCATCGAAAGTTTTTGGAAGCAGTTGCACAATTGGGGGAAGATAGTAAGATAATTCTAAATTATTATTATTATTATTATTATTATTATTATTATTATTATTATTATTGTTGTTGTTGTTATTGTTATTATTTATTATTATTGTTGTTGTTGTTCTGGGAGTCAGAAGCTTTTCCAAAGAAAATAGTTGAACTCATGAATGTCCCCGGATTAACGAGAGCAAATGTGGCAAGTCATTTGCAGGTTTATTGTTTTTCATCTTTTTAATTCAGTTTTAAATGTATTTTATTTACATTAATTCGCTTGGTGTTTTTTTAGGGAATTATTTGGGAATAAAATGAAGAAAATGGAATATAATTAAGCATGCTTCATCATAAATACTTATAGTGAGCAATCAAAAAGATTAAATAATTGATTAAGTACCAGGATTTTGTTTACCAATTATACAATCTTGAAATATACACATTTAATAGTCATTAAAGATCAAGATTTGAAGTAATTCAGTCATTAGCATTTTGGAGATGTCGTTTGTTGACAACTCAATTATAATGTGTGTATTTATTTCTGTTTTCTATTATATAATTCTTTTTTTGTTCATTTGACATTAATCCAAGAAATATTTTGAATTTTGAAGAAGCATCGATTTTGCATGAAAAGAGCTCGTGAAGGATTTACAAGTTCATCATATGATTTTACTGATAATTTTGGTTTCAAAACTTTACAACAAAAATTTCAACGGTCTCATTGGAATCCTTTTCAAACGGGATCAAGAAACACAACTACAACCCACTTTAATTCAAATTATGACATATTAAGATCAAGATCGCCTCAACGTTTATCCCTTCTGAAAACAATCCGATTAAAACCCGATCATAATTTTAGTGTTTATGGTGACGAAACAAAAAACGTTCTTTTAAGAAGCATCGAAGACAGTCGAGTACGCTCAAACACAAGTTTTGCGGGATTTAAATTCACTCGCGATGGGAAATCGGTCGTGTTTGGACAAAACAGTCATTTGGCTTCATCAGCTTCATCAGTATCATCAGTTCAGAAACAACTCTCTTTTCCGGAAATGATAAATGACGATCCTACCCTTTGCCCACTGTTTTCGGACAGTTTTACCCCCAAGCAATCATCGGTTGCACCATTGGCGGAGTCAGTTAGCATCAGCAGTCGGCTGTCTTCTTTAACCGATCTTCTAGCCAGTGATGAACCCGTGTCAGCCATCATGACTCAACTGCAACCACCTGCAGCACCGCCAGGTTTTGATTGGATCAACCAGGCGGCGATTCAGCCACCACCAGCACCGCCAGCATCTGTCATGACACCGCCACAATCTGCTGGACCGCAGTGGACCTACTGGTCTGAACCCGAACCCGAACCACCCGGTTTCTCTCCTCAGCAGCTGCTATCAGAAAATGCCGCCAACGCGAATTTTGATATTTTTAATGATTTTACATCAACGTATGTGCCATCAGAACTTTGTAATTTGGGTGTGTTAGCAGATGACAATGGTATTGATGCAACTGCAATATCTGATTTTGATTATTTACTGTTTGATGATCAAGAGTTGACTTAGATGAAGGAATGTGTAGTTTATTTTGACTTAAGAAAGTCAATTATGTATATAAAGTAACTATATATCATGTTTCCCAACATTTCATATTATTAATATTGGGAGTATGAATTATGAATTGGAAGTATGCAAGTTATGGTAGAATGAAAACATGAAATCATATATGGTTTTGATATAGCAGAAAGTCAAATGTTTGATCTACTTGACTTTTATAGAAGTAGTTTATAGTCAAAGTATGAGTTTATGTTTATCAACACAAAATAATCTATCAGTAATTCAATACTAACAGTCGAAATGCATTCTTCAAGGTCTTGTAATTTGTGATTTCAAACATTTACATCTACAAAAACCTTTCTGCATTCAACAATGAGACTGATAACTGTAAATTGATACCTGATAGTCAATCCAGACGCAAAACGTTTCGAATTCAACTATGAAACTGATAAATCAGATCTAAAGCCCTCAATCTCGTTACATGAGGATCGTAATCTAATTGAGCCCTAACCGATTCAATCTCGTCTCCTCCAGCCAACGACGTCGACGATAACGATCGTTTCAACCGCTTGTTGTTCTGAATACAGAAATCTTTCATCCTTTCCTCCATCGTTTCAATCGCGATCATCTTCGAATCCTCATCCTTCGCTTCATCAGCCACTTGTTGGTCCACATCGGCAATTCGCATCGGTTCGTCACCATCTTCGTCACCGATGGCATCTGTAGAAGGTTGTGGTTGTGATTGGGTGAGAAAGAGAGAGAGGTGGCGGTGAGCGGCGCGGAGGGAGGAGTAAACATTTTCCGATTCGGTGGCGGTGGTTGGTGATTGAAGTTGTTTTGCCATTACGGTTGCCGACTCTAAAGCTGTCACTAGTTTCGTCACTAGCATATCCGTCTCCATTTTCGAATACTGATCCGATTGATGGCGGTTGTTGGTTTAATTTGTGTCGGAAAAACACTATTCTAATTTCATATACTTAGGGAGGACGGAGTCGGCATCGGGAAAGCATCGGGGAGACGACGTGGCGATCGGGAGGAGACGGGAACACCATTCCCCCGAAATCGGGGTGGTGAAAAATGGGGAGAACTCACCGATCGGGGCCGATTTGGAGCTCGTCCTTCCTTCTTTG
>WOUH02000028.1:8188801-8203898 GCA_009936405.2 Stevia rebaudiana | reverse complement strand
CACTATGATCCAATCAATCTTTGTTTCCGCCATGGATTGATTGTGGAGGTTTTTCCCGTCTTGTTTGGTTGATTAGAATCATTCTAACCGATTGGACTGATCCTGACACAACCAAACAATTAAAGGCTCGATCTTTTGTTAAACAAAAATTTTGACAAATAAAAACATAAGATCGATTATAATTATGTTTAAACGCGTATAAAAGAGGCTCTGATGCCAGTGTTGAGATTTCTCGTATACGATTTCAATAAAACTCATTTTATTAATTACTGTAACCTGATTTAAAACTCCTTTTTAAATCTCAATTAATCATATTAATTAACAAATCAGATTTGCGTGTGCGGAGCGTGTATTGGTTACAATAAATTTCGTATCAAAACAAATCCCAAATCCAAGAATCCAATTACATGCAGTTTAAACAATAAATCAAACACAACCATAGAGTGTTTAGAAATCGACCTTTACGAAGAACACCAATAAGACACTATGGATGCAGCAACTGCCTCGCTAGTGACTTCAATCCACGATCTGTCCAAAACTCAAGAATCGTCACACGAAACGCGAAACCGACAGCAGATCTAGAACCGGGATACTCCAATTCACCCAGATCTCTACGGTAGGGCGGCAACGGCAAAGATGGTGGCAACCGATAGCAACGGCAGCGGATTAGGGTTCCAGCGAACCTATCCGGCCTTCCCTAGGGTTCCGGCGGCAGACGAACAAGAACCGGTTGCAGGTCCGGTGAACCGGTGATGATCTCCGGCGGCTACACGGGTGGCAGCGGTGGAGCGCCGATTGGTCTTGCCGGCGGCGGTGGATGAGCCGACAAACGACGGTGGTCGGCGACTAGGTGAAGCCGGCGGTGATAGGGGCGGCGGCTAGGATTTTCAGAGAAAACTAATTTCTCTGATGTTCTGTGTGTTATAAATGAGCCCCTGACTGCATATTTATATAGATTGGAATTACCATAATTGCCCAGTAACATTTACTGTTAAAACCCTTTAAGTATAATTGACTATTTAATTATAACCTTTTCAATTATTAATAAACAGATAATTCGAAATTCAAATTTCAAATAATATGTATTAAAATTAATAATTAATAGATAATTCGAATTCCAAATTCAAATAATATCCATTCGAATTAATTATCAAATAATTAATTTCTTTTCACCGTTTACCTTTATTATTTCGCAAATAATAAAGTTACCAATTAATATTTCATAAATAATAATTTCCACTTTATTTTATTATTTCATAAATAATAAAATCCACAATTTTTATTTCATAAATAAAAAATACCACTTATTATTATATCTATAACAATAAATCATCAGTTCCATTGAACCGTTTATCGTAAATTGATTAATATCTAACAACTTTAGATATTACATTAGTTACTTTCCAAAGTGTAACTCTTGGATCATAACTTTTATTAGTAACGTTGACTTTTATTGATGACCGGACATCCAATATCCAACATGTTCATCTTCTAGAGGAGGGAAAGCCAGAGTTCGAAGGGACGAGCTGCCTGTGGAGGACTGGTTGACTTCGCATCGGGGTTTCTTGTTTGGATCTTGTCTTCCTTCTGTTCTTGCTCGTATCATGTTTACATCGTGCCCCATGGGTCCGTCAATCATGTCTACATATCCCCTTCCTTCATCATTCCCCCCTTCCTTGGTCTTATCCCTACCCTTCTAAGGAGCATTTTGTATCTCCTTTAGTAGGTGGGACAATTTACCTGATTTCACCGTTGCTTCAATCTCCCTTTTCAAATGAATACAATCGTTTGTCTTGTGCCCTCTGCTTCTATGGAATTCACAAAATTCATTCAGATAAGGTCGCATGGCGTTCTTTATAAGTTTGTGTTTTGTGAACGTGCTCTTTGCTCTTTCAGTAGCTAGAATTTCACTGGGGGTTTTTGTGCGGGGGGAGAATTTTTCCCATGATCTTCTTTCTAAGGGAGGTTTGTAGGGGGAAAACAGTTGCTTCGGTCTGTCTAGGTTGGTTTTGTATTTACGAAAGGACCCCATGCGGGCTTCTTTCTGTTCCTTCCCCTTGTCCAACGGACTTCCTTTCTTTGACTCCCATTCTCTAGCGCGACTACTAGTGTCTATTCCCCTTACACGTGCCCTCACCTTATCCATGAGCAGGTCGAACATTTAGGGGAAATCCTCCCATAACCTTTCACATAATTGTGCATGACGTACCACATTGATGAAACCACTAATCTTCATCACTTCAGGGACCCCCTCGATTCACATGCTCTCACCTATGAATCGCTCCTTGAATACATCAATTCTTTCGTCATCCTTTCGTCTGATGTGCATGACCTCATTGGGGTTCCTTACAGACCGTTTCTTGGGGTTAAACTGTCTTAAGAACTTCTCCCTAAATTCTTTGTAACTATCGATGCCTCCTGCAGGGAGACTATCAAACCACACTCATGCTCCCCCTGACACGGTTTGAACGAACATGTGGCACCACGACCATCCCCTATCTTTCCAGCCCCAGCGAAGGTATGGAGGTGATCATCTAGGTCAGTTGTCCCGTCATACTTCCCCATGTTAGCAGGGACCTTTAGACCCTCCGGAAGGACCGCTTCAGAGATTCTTTTAGTGAATTTAGATGCCTCAGTGTAATATGAAGGTTGGTAGGGAAGCGATAGTAAGTTTTTCCCTGTTTTTTCTTTCCCTTTGTTGGGTTGTTCTTTCGACTTTATGAAGTCCAAAAGTGAGGCTAACAGCAAAGAGATCTCAGCATTGTTTTTATGAGTCTTTGGAGTCTCACCTCCTTCGTCATACTGTTTGTCGGAGGTCTGTGCATATTCATAAGTTAGTTTGATTTTGAGGCCTTCGAGGTCCGTTTCACAATCTATCTCTTCTAGCCTTGCTCTAAGGACCTCTCGGTTGCTTCTTACAAATTCGGGAGTGGTGTGAATCTCCTCGTCTTTGTCTTCAACTTCCATGATAACACATGTCTTTTTGGCCCATTCCCTACAAGTAAGGATGAGCGCCTTTGGATGCCACTGATTCAGAGGCGATGGAGAATCCCCCCAA
Source organism: Stevia rebaudiana (assembly GCA_009936405.2). Classification (NCBI taxonomy): domain Eukaryota; kingdom Viridiplantae; phylum Streptophyta; class Magnoliopsida; order Asterales; family Asteraceae; genus Stevia; species Stevia rebaudiana. Next base: position 8,200,840 of record WOUH02000028.1, on the reverse strand, counting down.
TTTTTTGAATGGCATCTCCGGTAACTTTCCTGAGTCAGACATTACTTTCTGACAGATCGGTGGGTAACGCTTCCTGAATAGAGTTCTTATGTTGGTCCCACGGATGGCGCCAATGAAGAGGACAAATTTAGCTCCCTTGGGAGTGAACCTCGGATTATTCGGACTTGGTATTAAAGTGACTCTAATACAGGACTTACATTGAATAGCAAGATTACAAGAGAGAACTTTCTATGCAATAACTACAATTCTCTTAATCTTATAATATTTATTGTGTGTGTGTTGTGAGTAAAGCAGAGAGTGTTTGTTGTGGTTTGCTGAGGAGTTATTGCACCCTTTTATAAGCTTCAAGACCTCTTCCATGTGGAGCATTAAATGCTTTTACTGTGCCCTAAGTAAGCATTCTCGGCGCCCCTGCTCAAGGATGGTCCATGACTTCTTGGATTCTTCCTGTAAGCGTCAAATGCCCTTTGGTTTCTTCCCTTGTCCGATGTCCATTCCTTCAGAGTTGCATGTCATTCTCCTATTTAGAGGTTTCTTGGCCTGGCGCCAATTTGGGCATTAAATGTTTGATGCTCCTTGTTTCTATGTTACTTTTACTAGCATTAAATGACAAATCTTATGCAAGATTCACCTTTCGTGGGCCCTAATCTACTTTTAACTTTATTGGATCATTTTGGGCTTTCTTGCTTATTATTTTGGGTTTACTTATTTATCTCATGCTTAGGCCCGATGGACTTTTTACAGGATTTACTATATCCCATTACTAACAATCAATCATTAGCGTATGAAACACCTTGGGATTGACTTATATTTATTTTGAGATGTGGCACTTGGATAGACTCTTTGTGTTTGATATGTTACGAGATCACTGGATCCAAAAGCGTCATAAGTATACATTTTTGTGTTTGTGGAAAGAATGGATATGTATTCAAATCTATGTCCTAATTAACTATAGTTCTATGCCAATGTCCAAACTAAAAAATGGCTTGGCTTGGGTTTACAGGTTGATTTAAATTATAGTCAATATTCTTATTATAAGGTATTAATATTTACATTAAGATGTTATTTTAAATGTCATATTACTTTGACTTTCTAGAATTAAACAGACTAGTAAAATAAAAGGTATAGTGTTACCTATAGATCTTTCTTCAATAGATTCAACAAACACATATTGAATTTGGTTAACGGAATTATGATGATTAATATATATATTTGCTACAAAAGCTTTTGACTTGCAGAATAATAATAATACCGAATAACAATACTATTGCTGCGATCTAAAAAAAGTAGCGAATAATAACAAATAGTAATAAGAAAATAATGATTAACATCTTTAAATACTAATAAAGCAAGGTTTCAAGTGACACATGACATTATTTTAAGCCATTTGTCCTATATGACAATTACCTTATTTACATAATTATAATTATTATAATAAATATGTTGTATTTATGGTAATATAATTTACCGATTATAACAATATTTGAATTAACTTCAAATCATGTTTATACTTCTTAATAAATAATTTCCATATACGTTACTAGGTTATAACCAGTGTGTTACACGGTTGTAGTGATAAATGATGCGTAATTATAAAAGATACAAAACTCAACATTATCATTAGGTGATTAAAATAAATTGTAGAAGGTAACAGATGATCAATTTCAAAATAAAGTATATTAAATAAAATAAAGGATTTTGAAGTGAATATATAAATGTATAAACTAAATTACAAAACTTTATTACTTAATTTCATCTGTACTTTTTACTCTTAAATGTGCTACATATAGTTAACCATGAGAGAAAACAGATTCATCCAATTATAATCCGACTCAAGAAAGCGATTGTCCTTGACTTTTGTTAATTGAAATCGCAAAACAAACGGATATTGGAAATTGTCTTCTTTGGAACTTGAAGGGAATTACTCTATAATTTGGCAATCCGTAAATTTTTAGACCATTAAGCCCATCATGAGAGTATAAACTTTGTTGTACAGTATCACTGAGATGTTCTTCGGGTAAATGTTATATGAGCTAAGGTATATGATCATTTATTTCTTGGACATATTCATTTTTAGGTGCAAGAATTACTCTTTCATTAAAGAAGACCGGGTTCTTGAAATTTTGGAGAATAGAAGGATAACCAAAATTGATTAAAGTTGATAACGGATCAACCAACTGTTTCATGAATTAAAAGATTATTTGTAATTTCAACCGTTGAGTCGGCATCATTTAATTCTCTACTATTTCCCTCACCTAAGCCCAATATTACCAGTGTACTACACGCGTGTAGTTAAATAGTTATATTACACAATAGTAATTAGTAAGTTTTAGGAATTGTAAAACTATTTTAGGGATAAAACATGTTTCAGATTACATATAAGTAATGATTTTAATTAAAAGGCATATGATGTACTAGAGTCTCTAAAACAAAGGTCTTAGGTTAGAACCAAATGTCCACCGGTTTTCTGCCTTTAACTGCTGAAGAGTAGTTTTCAAAGCAAGTTGCATTTTACCCAATAGATTAGCATGATGTTGGCAGCATCCCATTGGATTCGAATGCTTTTGAATTTCTTCAAAGAAAAAGATGGATCCAAAGATTATTATTAAAATCATCCATATCCATAAAGCTTTCTATATCAAATCATATCAAATATAAAGTCACATCATGTATGAGGGTATACCAATCGGATTTGAAGAATCAACTATAACATCATAAGTTTCTTTTTGAGCAGCCTTAGAAATGCAACACCCCAACAGATTACAAATCAAATAAAATCAAAATGAAAGCTTTATAAAATGATTGCATATAAAAAAGATGTTGAGGAATTGATCATGTTGCTCACGCATATCATCACCAATATCAAGTGTATCCAACAATCACATCAATAAAATGTTCTTTTGTGAATTTGTTGTCGTTGAAAACATTTGAAATCTTGATGCTAGTTTCCATATGTATATATATATATTAAATCTGATATGAATTAACAATGATTCTAAACCATAAAAGTACTACATCATGAAATGCATGAAAAGAAATTAAAAAAAATTACATTTGCATAAAAACAACTACAATTGAAGTTTGTAAATTAAAAAATGATTGAAAATCCATCTCCCTTGGTTTTTACCGTAGCTGTAAGCTTGCAACTTCCAAAATCCAGCCCCTTTGGGTGTTTATCAGGCCACCAGCCCCAGTCCATTAGAAACCAATCTAAAATAGTTCATTTTTTATCTCTTAACTTTCTGCCGTGCTTATTGTTAGCGGTGATAGTTTAATTAACATTGAGCTAACTACAATCATGGTCAAATAACCATTTTGCTTTTCACCTGCATTTTCGGTCATTTTATGTATTAGTTTTAAAAGATAATCATAATTTTTCATGCACTCAAACAACTAATGATGTGATCCTCACAACTTCAAATAACGAAAGAAAGTCCAAACACTCTCTTCTAGGGTCTATAAAATTTTAACTCTATCATAAAGGAACTTACCATGTTGATCACACTTTTTAAACTTCATAATCTAAGTGTCGAGATCAATCTATAAAGGCAAAACTTATTAAACCCAATTACCCAAACTTGATGTTGTTTATCTTTTTGTCCTCGCAATAATCTTTTAATTTATCAATGCATTCTTTCATTTGAGTGAATGATCTTGGGCTTATCTTTTGCATTTTGAACAATATTCTGGTGCATTCTTCATCTGCATGAAGGAGATCAATAATATTCATAAAACACAAAACAATTTTTCGTACAGAAGATTAACTCTGCTTTAAAACTAAAGGGGTCAAAGGAATAAAAACAGGAAATTTAGCAATAGAGGAAGTGAGGGAAAATTCACCAAAATGTTTTTTTATGCATAAAACCTTCTAAATCATGTTATTCAATATATTAATGAATTTCATAAAAAGTTCATGTTCATTCCTAAAATCTCCTCCACAAGCAAGGGTATTTTCTTGCTATATATGTTTTTAGCATATCTTTACATACCAAGTTGTATAACATTAGGATTTGAAATAATGCCACATGCATTAAGAAGAAGATATAAGTAATCATGTGTGTTACGTCATTTTGCAGAAATCATGCCTTGTTAGTTGGTTCAGTTCATACGTTTGTTGTTTCGTATGTGCTATGAAACACAGATATAACAATTTTAACCTCTGTAAAACAGAGTTATAGCCAGATACAAACCTAATATATACGCATACATTGAAAATAAATACTTAAATATAAACCAAAATGATACCGCAAATGATCTTTGGTAAAGATGGCAAAACATGCAATTTGAGTAAAAGAGCAAAACAGTTCCTCTAGGCTGGGTAGTTAGGCATGGAAAATATTTTGCTGACATTTTCTAATTGCTTAGTGAATCATATAGTTCTTTTCAAAACAGATACAATAATCATAATATTTCAACAATCTAACTTTTGTACTAAAGCTAATTAGAAGTCTTTATTCTTTGAAAGCATACTTTTTTGGTCCAAAACTGACCAATTAGAGTAAAACACAGTTAAATCAACTTGAAATTGCACCTTAACAGCTATCCTGAATGACACAGACTCCCACATTAACGCACACGTAAGTACCCCTGAGTTTTTATATGTTGGCAAGTTTTTATATGTTGGCAAACCTCTAGCCCGCTTATTATCAGAAAAAAGCAAGATTTATTTACAGCTTATTAATATATGATATACTTTACATGCTGGTGATATATCTAACATAACTTCAAATCTTGATATTAACAAATTACAAATATATGATATACTTCACATGCCTGGTGATATATCTCAGCCAACTGCAAATCTTGATTTCATGCTCTTGTAACTTCATGTCCATATTGTAAACACAAATCATTGATAATGGGTTACTATAATTACAAAGCTACAGAAAGAAATATACATGCATTATATTGACAATGGGTTACTATTTTAACTCTTTTTGTATTAAGAATAGACAACATGAAACATAAACATTAATGAATAGACAAACAGATTATAAAACTTAGAAACATAAACACAATCGAAATTTCATTTTATTGGTGTAAGCATTTTAATTTTAATAGTAGAAGACATTGCTTATTAATCATTTAGGAGGCATGATTCTAAGAAGTCTTACTCCACCATGTTTCTCATTTGATATGTTTAAAAAAGATTTTTAAATAATTATATAAACATTAGTATGAACAAATAATTCTGTAAAATTAACAAAGATTTAGAAAAAGATTTGATTTGTTAAAGTATGAAAAAAATAATAACAACAAATCCAATACAGATCTGAGCATGAATACTATACCCTGTGTTTGACACCGCTCTAAGTTTCGTCCAATGAAAAGATATTTTCGTATTCCCCAAATAAGAACAGGTTATATGTTTATTTAATCAAAGAACATGATATTATAGATAAAGGAGGTGGGGGGTCCAAATAGTAGGGCTCAATGATAAATGTATAAAAAAATATTATTTATTTGAATAGGGAAGAGAAAATGTAGTGATAAAGGTATAAAAAGTATTATTTAATTAAATAGAAGAGAGAAAAAATAATGATTTGTAATGAATTATAAAGATATAGATAGAGAACGGGATGTGAATGCTCTGAGTTAGTTGTCTCTGAAAAATGTTAAAAATTAGAGCTATTTAATATTGACTCGTTAAAAGCTTAAATTGAGCTGGATTTAAACGAGATTGACCTTTTATACTAAAGCTGTTGGCCCAGACTCTTGATCGAAAAATAATGTGAACAAAAAAATTCTTGGAGATTGATCAAACCTGATCAACTCTTGTATATAATTAAACCGGAGCAATTACAATGACTCCTTAGACCCCTATTTATAACTGACAAACCTTTAGAGAATAAGAAACCTACTCAAACAAAGAAACTAAATAATTAATTAAAAATAATCCTATCTAATAAATATGATAAGCATAACAATTAAATAAAACCTTATACTTATCTATTTACTAAACTTTAATTTATCTCATGCTTATCATCAAGATTCAGAATTATCTCCAATAATCACCTTCATAATTCTGAATCTGGTAACTTGACCCTTGTTTCCTACCCGGAAAAACTTCATGATCATTGACTGTGTTGTTTCGGTCCCCTCGAGCTCTACCATTCCCGTGACCTCGTCTTCGATCAGTCCGTCAATCGTAAGAACTCGCACCACCAGTCCGTCGGTTGCGATTTTGGTCATCTGGTTGAGCAAACAACAGCTTATCTTGATCTTCACTTCCATCATGTACTTTACATAACATACCTTAGTGTTCTTCAACAGGATCCACCACTAGTATATCACCCAAAAAAAACCATATATCCAAATATATGAACTCCTTTGATCGCTCGATGCAAATCATATACCTCCCTGGTATACGTGATCCAAAAGTAAGCCACCAAATAAAAACTCACGTGGCACTATATATGTTAACCCTAAGGAAAGGATAGAAAGTTCTCGAATTATCCTTCTGCTCTATACCTACGTGTGAACTAAAGCCTTAACTTAGTTAACTTGAAAACAAGCGATCGTGTTTGTCTTCTTATCTTCAATAGCTTCCCATCTATCTGGAAGAACTTTCACCTTTTCTCCGGTATTCGTTCTTCGTATAAAAACTTCTTATTAAAACTTTATTCTTCGTCTCCGGTCTTCGTATTAGCTTTACCGTGCTCTGATACCAATTGTTGGCCCAGACTCTTGATCGAAAAATAATGTGAACAAAAAAATTCTTGGAGATTGATCAAACCTGATCAACTCTTGTATATAATTAAACCGGGACAATTATAATGACTCCTTAGACCCCTATTTATAACTGACAAACCCTTAGAGAATAAGAAACCTACTTAAACAAAGAAACTAAATAATTAATTAAAAATAATCGCATCTAGTAAATATGATAAGCATAACAATTAAATAAAACCTTATACTTATCTATTTACTAAACTTTAATTTATCGCATGCTTATCATCAAGATTCAGAATTATCTTCAATAAAAGCTTATTTACTCAACAATCAACATGCTCAAGATTGAGACTCACCTTTTATAAAAGTTATTTATTCAACAAGCTCAAGTTAGTGCTTCAAGTATTAAGCTTGAGTAGGTTCGCAAGAAAAAGAAAAGGATTTTTGTTATTCCTAAATAGCCATTTTAAGTTAAAATGATCATTTTGTAGAAACTTAACAATATTTTTTTATTAAAATTAATGTTAAACCTCAAATATGTTACAAAATATACCTACAAATAACAAATATTAAATATCAACTTTTAAAAATGAACCACAAAACTCTTACTTTTGACAAACACTTAGGCTGTTTATGGAATCAACTCTTTCATTTATATACAAACTAATAGAACTTTGAAAACCAGTAATCATGATGTTCATGATCATTACTGATTACATGCTTCCATAAGCATTACTCATTGTGTTAAATTGGACAATTGTAAGTAAATAAAGCAAAAAATAGAAAGAACAAAAAGCACCCATATACACACCAATTCCATGCAATCAAGAATAATGATAAAAACAACCCTAAATCTTTCAACTTCCATCATAATTTGTCATCTTTCTGGTTGTGATCCTGCTTCTACATCTCCCACGGCTGAATCCACTCTTTGACTTTCATTTTGACTACTTCCTTGACCAGGGTGCGGTAACAGCCACTGGCGTGACTGTCCCACTGAGATTTCTCTCGAAATCTCGGGGCTGTTTGTGGCTAAGACAGACAGTCGACACACAGGGCAAGTCGACTGTTTTCTTAGCCACAAATCTATACAAGAAAGATGAAAGCTATGCCCACATTTTGGCATAATTCTTAACACCTCTTTCTCTTGGTATTCACCTAAACATATTGTACACCTGGGAATTTAACACAAAAAGAAAAGTCAACATGTAAAACATATTTTTTTCCCAATTGTGGGTTCTAACAAGGATATGCACCACTTTTTTTCTTCTAATAAAGCAAATTATTACTATCTTTTGAATATCTAAAACATATTTTGTAACTTTCAAATAAAATAATTTCGAAGCAAACTTACTGGGCATCTTCCATCGAACCAAATGCTTCACGGTCAAATTTCATAGTGGGAATGGCTGCAACCATAGTTGGTTCAAGTCCTACGACTCGGTGCTCTTGCTGTCATTGGTTTTACAAATGATTAAAATAATATTTTCAAAACACATAAACACATTTACGAACTCCAATTAATGTAACAAGGGCATGATATCGAATTGGTAAACATATTTTTGTTCTTTGCAATGAAGAAAATCATTTGGTGCATAACTGATTATATGATCTCCTAAACTTATCTTTCACAACCTAACTCTTTCTTTTGATGAAAATAAGAAAACTTTTCATTTCTGAATGAGATGAAAATTGAAAACTGCAACTTTTCCTTTTCCCTTTCCCATAATTCGAACTTGAATGACCTATTTTTCCGAAGTATCCACTTTATCCACAAATTCGGTCTTTTATTTTGTTCATATTATTAAAGGGCAAAGTAAGTATTAAGTGGAATTTGGTCATTTTCATAAGACAAAGGAAACAATTAAAAAGCACCAACCTTTTTTCTAAATCGATGTATATAACTAGCATACGATTCATAGATAGAAAATACAATTAAAGGGTATCCTTTAGTTTGTGCAACTATACTTTCATCTTGATAACCAAACCATAACCAAAAGGTTTAAATGATCATTATACAATTTCAAACCTATAAATGAACCAATTTTAAACAAGAAGTCAGTTAACTCCTAATTCAAATGCATGTAAACATCAAACAACCTTAAAAGCTTCAAATATCTAGAGTTATCTGGAGGCATATGCTCGTGAGTACATGTAACACATCAAGAAATGTAACGCACAAATCTTTTAAGGATAGAAAACATACCCTTTCAAGGTCAATCCTTGAGTCAATCTCAAACAATTGGCGCGGTTCGTATCGACGAAATCGCCCACAAAAGAGTCTTGCACAAACAAATACAATGAAAGTGGCACTCATTGCAAATCCTATAACTGTAGTAACCAAGTTCATGGTTTTACCATACATTTAATGACTCTAATCACTTCAAGTTTTGAGGAATTACCCACAAAAAAAACAAGGAAAAAGGTAAATAAACCTCCTAATTACAGAATGAGATTCAAGATTGAGACCATAGTTGTTCAGTCAACTTCCATTAAAGATTGTCGAAACCAGAATCCCAAACTACAGAGTAGAATGAACAACGACAAAAGAAAACAAATCAAGATTAAGATCCAAGATTGACAATTAATACGTAAGCGTTCATCAATCTCTGATCAAAACAACATTATGAGCATGCTTAATTTACAACAAAAGCAAGGAATTCAAGATTTGCAAACAAAGATAAAAATATCGACAAAATTCTAAGGTTTTTGCGGAAGATTTCAAGAAACCCAACAACAAAAAGACTTCAATTCATGAAAGATTCAACTAAAACACCAAAAAGATTGAGAATTGACCAAATCCCAGATCAAGATTCATCTAAAAAATGATGAAATTTCAGAGGATGGATTAAATATTAATTGGAATCAGCTTCTCTTTGGGTGGACTCAAAGTTAAAGAGTATTGATTGATAGATGTTTAGATGAGTAGAGAGGAAAATTGAGACAGTTAATCTTCTCATTTTCTTCTTGACTTGCTCCTTTGGACTTGCATCTCATGTGGGTCCCATTTAATGGCTAAGAGAGTGTTTAATCCAAATTTAGAATTATTTGATTAAAGATAACCACCCAAGAATATAGACATATGTAGCAAAAAGGGTTATATGATTATAAAGATAAGAAAAATAAAGTGAGAATTAGAATACAGAATGAATTCTTAAAAGATCCCCAACATATGAATGACCTGAAAAGTAAATCTATGGCTGCTTTCTTGGTTATTATTATTATTGTTATTTTCTTGATTTAAGAAATTATAGGATATTAATTATAAAGCTTTGTATATGTTAAATGGTTATTTATTTCAAACTTTGTCATCTATCTTTCTTGAATTTTTTTAAAGTTGTTATTATTGTTGGTAGGATGTCAATTATGATCTTTTATTTTTGTATTAGGCTGTTGCATAAAATATATCTAAAGATGTAAGGAATTTATTTAAGAAAAGCATATAAAAATTGAAATTGAGTGTTGATGAGGAAAAGGTAACGACTTTTTGGTGATTCTTGATTCTCTCACTTTATACTCATCTTGATGCCTCCAAAGGTTGTTCCCCAGTATGTTGAATGCCACCTTGAGTTTCAATTTTTAATTAAATAAAATCCTTAAGTTTAATTTCTATAATATATTCTCTAAACTACGAACTTATTGTTTTGTTACTCTTTCTTATATTTTACAATTCTCATTATTCCTATCTTTTCAAGCTTATGAAGAAAAATTATCACGAAAAAGAATTGTGTGGGATACGTGTTCACAAGAAAATTGTTTAGTCTAGTTTGACGGTTTGTAAAGGGTTTAAATTCCGTTTAGCTTGTTGTCTTGTTGAATACTATTCAATAAACTTATGTAAATTTTTGTTTTGTAGCATAACTTATAACTTATCAATAATAAACCAAAAAGACAAAAGGGTTAGACCAAATCCCAAGAAATGAACAACAAACTCATACTAATAAAAATTGTCTAAAATATAACTGTGTCATGAACCAAGTTCTAAACTTGCTATTAAAGAAAGAAAAATATTCAAAGCGAAAGCAATTATTTTAGATTTAAAAATTAAAATTCCTAACCCATTATATCAACTTGACTTGGCCATTTGGGATTCCATAGTCCACACAAATGGGACCTTGAATTGATTGGAACCTACTTTAATCAATTATTTTCGAATTTGGATTAATCATATGTATTCAAATTAATACGATAGACATGCAAACACACATGTACATTTATTTAAAATAATTGTGGACTAGTCACAAGCATTGCTTTTTAAATTGAAAAATTTTGGGTTCAAACCCAGAGAATAATTTTTATCTAAGTCATCTTAAAAACATAAGCACAGTAAATTTGTCGTTAAAAAGGTCAATTAAAAATAAGAACCAAATACTAGATGTTAATACACCTTCTATTGCTCTTATCATATTCCTAGTTTTGCATTCAATATTTCTTTTTTTTTTGCTTAACGGTAGTTTTTATTTATTTATATGGCTTTATAGCACCGATCCAAATATCCAATACAGATAGGGTTCGAATCATTGACCTTAAGACAAGGTTTAACGAGCTTAACTTCAAATGATTTTGTTATCAGACTAACACCTACCTCAACGTTCCCATTGTACATATTTCTCCATTTTCATTCGACGTTCATCAGAGTTAAGGTTATAAATAAATAAATAAAAAATTATAAGAATTTATATGCTTTGTTACCATAAGACTGTTTTCATGTCACATTAGCTACAAATACAACATCACTTTAAACTACCATAATCTTTTAGATATTAAAATGGAATTTCTTATATAAAAGGTTCGTTAAAGCTTTAACAGCTAAAATTCAAATTTATTGGTCTTAGCGTGATCATAAAGTTCACTTCTTATTAATAGTATTGTTGAGAATTATTGTGTGATATTAATATATGTGTATGTGTGTGTTTATATTTAACCTAACCAAACCTATTGTCTTAGTTTCACGAGTTGCTTAACCAATTTGATGTCTGCTTGCTAATGTATTTAGCACGTACACGTTAACAAAAGTTGTTCATTGGCCCATACGTGTACTAAATTTAGCTTTAAATTAGCGTTTGAAAGTGGGAATAAAACTTGAGTGGGGTTTTAAATAAATACTAAAAACTCTTTGTTTGTGAGAGACCATGATGCCACCATGCTCACTCTATAAGATCTTCAAAGGTGATTTCATGTCTCTATATTTGCAACTCAATCCCACATTATTCTGGTTAGCCGGTTCTAAATATGATCAAATTCTGGATTTCATCTTGCTCTTTTTAATTAATTTTAACAAATGCATCTCTTAATTGGAATCAGCTTCTCTTTGGGTGGACTCAAAGTTAAAGAGTATTGATTGATAGATGTTTAGATGAGTAGAGA
>WOUH02000028.1:8150446-8162262 GCA_009936405.2 Stevia rebaudiana | reverse complement strand
TTTTGGGGCGGGAAAGGGTTCGATGAGACGGTTCCAACGCAGATAAAATGAGTTCAATCGGAGTTCGTTTGAGGCGGTTATGAGGTTTTTTATAATCCCTTTAAGTTTCTTAAAATAACTCCTCTATTTAATATAACCTTACCCTATAACTATAATTATAACTATCAATTAGAAACTTTCAGTAATTGTACTTTTGAGAATTATCTATTCGTCAAACGTAATGCCATATAAGTCTATATTTGAAATTATGTTATAAATAAGGTAGTCTGAACTTTAATAATACAAAAAGTTTTATTGTTGAAATTAATCATCTTACATTTAATAGTTATTTATTTTAATAATGTCATGTTTAATTTTCTTAATTATTGCTTAATAGGTGGCTAGTTTTGGAGCTTACCTTCTATCAAGAAACATTTTGACAATGTCATTTGCACCGAAAGATACTCATATAGCTCAAGTACAATTTGCACTTGAACGTGGGGTTCCTGCTTTGATTGGCATCCTTGCTTCTATTCGGTTACCTTATCCTTCTCGAGCTTTTGACATGGCTCATTGTTCCCGTTGCCTAATTCCATGGGGGCAATATGGTAATTAACCACATATTTTGTATAGTTCATACTTCATAGTTCAAAATAGTTTCATGCCTAACATATTGATAAATATATTCATAATACCTTTTAAATTTGATGTGTGTGTGTTTTATGGTAGATGGTATGTATTTGATTGAAGTTGATAGAGTTTTACGACCGGGAGGATACTGGATCCTCTCGGGGCCACCTATTAATTGGGAGATGCGATGGAGGGGTTGGGATAAAACTAGAGAACAATTTAAAGATCAACAAGATATGATTGAAAGAGTGGCAAAAAGCATGTGTTGGAAAAAGTTAATCCAAAAGGGTGATATTGCCATTTGGCAAAAACCTTCAAATCATGCTCACTGCAAAATCACCCGTAAGATCTTCAAGAAGCCACAATTTTGCCAAAATCAGGATCCCGATATGGCGTGGTAATATTATAAATATATCTTTACACCATATATGTTACAAGTGCTTTTATTTTGTCACGTGACAAGAATACTTTGTGCAGGTATACTAAGATGGATACGTGCTTAACTCCATTACCAGATGTTTCTAATATTAGGGAAACATCCGGGGGAGGGCAGGTGGCAAAATGGCCTGATAGGTTAACATCCACCCCACCAAGAATCATTAGTCAACATGTAGGAGATATTACGGAAGAAATATTCAAAACCGATACAAATATTTGGAAAAAGAGGTTAATGCATTACAAGTCATTAGACCAACAATTGGCGGAGAAAGGACGATATCGTAACTTGCTAGATATGAATTCTTATTTGGGAGGTTTTGCGGTCGCACTTGTTCTCAGCAACGACCCAGTGTGGGTCATGAACGTTGTACCTGTTGAGGCTAACGTGAACACTCTTGGAGTAATATACGAGCGGGGTTTGATTGGAACTTATCAAAATTGGTACTTTTCTATATTTCCATTCAAGTGCTAAACTCACACATTTAGTAACTTTTTAAATCACCAATCACCATGTTATATATTAAAAAGCAACAATTTGAAAAAATTCAAAATAAAGTAAACTCTAATTTGATAATTCAATTACAACAAACGTTATTTGTTGTTTAGGTGTGAGGCTATGTCTACTTATCCAAGAACATACGATTTCATTCATGGAGACGCAATTTTTACTTTATACAAAGACAAGTAAGTTTATTAATTCGTTTATTCTTATTTATAGTATTCCACTTATCTAAGACATGAACTTCACAGCTGTTTTAACAATATAATTGGCATTTCAGATGTGAAATGGAAGACATATTGTTAGAAATGGACAGGATTTTAAGACCACAAGGAAGTGTAATAATACGAGATGATGTTGACTTATTGGTCAACGCTAAGAACATTGCTGATGATCTCCAATGGGAAACCAGATTGGTCGATCACGAAGACGGGCCACTTGTACGAGAAAAACTACTCATTGCTACGAAGCAATATTGGACGGTCTCAACCCCTAGCCATAATCGATAACGAGTCTTTTAACTATTCGACGATTTGCAATAAAAAAATTTAGAAAATGATTTTTTGGTACAACTGTGAAGTACATTTTGGTTGCTACACTATAAGTAAGATATATTATTGTTTATTTCATTTTATAATCATTAAAATTACTATAATCATTAAAATTGCTAATCCAATCAAAACTTATGTAATTAAGTGGCTTGCTGGATTGAAATGGTACCTAGTTTAGCCGTGGGGTAAATATAACGATTTTTTTGTATATACATATGGGAAAAGTGAATACAATGCTCTTATGAAGACCTAATTAGCTTTGTTAGCATCTCGTTGATTGCCGAAGAAAACCAATGAATTGGTATGAGACCGAATCAAAACACGTGAAATCGATCCACTCCTTGAACCATGATCACCACGGGGGTGAGCATCTCACGGGCCGATCCGAAACACAAAATTGGTCCAGTAATCTATGACCACTGGGGTGTGCAATTGCATCTCACATGTCGATTCCTGAAAACCAATGAACCAACTTGTTGGTTTTAGGGCCAGGCCGGATTTTTTGAACCACCATAAAAGTAAGCCTAATGGGCCCAATAAAGAAACAATGTTTTTTCACATGTTCGAAGTTCACCCACTCGTCACATTTATTTATGTTATGTGGTTCTTTATTTAGGCATTAGTTTCGGTATTCGTTATTACGGTTAGATCAATTAAATATGGAGCTTATTCTAATAGGGCTAAAAGGGATTTTAAAAAAATCATAAACCGACTCAAACGAACTCCGAATGAACTCATTTTAGCGGTTGAATTATATGCATCTTTAGTCCCTATGTTCTCATTATTTATAAATAAGACACCATGTACCCATTAAATTTGATTAAGTGTTTTGTTCTTTCTAGTTTGACCACATAAATTTATAAATGAGTATAACTCATATTATACCTTTATTTTTATAAACTAAACTTTATAAAAATTGAATTTTATATCTTTATAAGCTTTGTTTATATATATATTAATAAGACTTAATGTTGTGTAGCGTTTGAATTTCGATGTGATAAAAGAATTTCTCGTCATTTCTTATTATATTCAAATGAATTACAAATCGGAAAGGAAGTAACACGTGGAAAAATTGCGAATGTTACAATCATAAACTTTCATGATTTTACAAAACATTACTCTTAGTTTTGTTAAATCCTAATAACAACCATTTAAAACAAGAATGGATTAATAATTTTGCAAACCTAAAATATAAAATTTGCTTTAACTTAATAAAAAAATGTTTCATATCTGTCCAACGATGATTGTAACATTTTTGTTATTTAAGTCTCATTAGAGGCAATAATATAATTTACCTTAAAACATAAATGTCTCACTTCTGTCTAAAGATGATGTGTCACATCTATGTTTGTAAAACTTAACATGAGCATAACTAAAATTGCTAATTAACCAAAGTGAAGCCGATTATTTAAACAAAACCTTATTTAGTTTATTAATTTTGATGTTAATAATATACTTAAACTAATTGTTATCACAACTTCCTTAATATACTTAAAAACATGTTTCATATCTGTCCAACGATGATTGAAACTCTCACTGGTACAAACTTCCATTCATGGAAAGACACACTCACAGTTGACTTTGGAAATCCTCGATTTTGACTATGCTTTTAGAGCAAATGCCCCTCCCGCACTCACTGAATAGAATACTGTTGGCGATAGGCTACTTCATAAGAAATGGGAAAGAAGCAACCGTATGTCACTTATGCTCATGAAGAACTCCATCAGTCACATCCTTCGTGGAGCTATTCATGATTCACCTCTTGCTAAAGATTAACTGGCATCTGTATTCACGGGAACATCAAAAGCGCATGCTAATAATCTCCTCATGAAACTACTAAATACGAAGTATGATGGGACAAAACCAAAATCGAGCACATCCTAACTTTGAGTGACATCGCCTGAAAACTAAAGGGTCTTGAATTTCCCATCGAAGATGACTTCTTAATCCTCTTCATTATGAGCTCTCTTCCTGCATATTTTGAGACACTTAACGTCAAATATAATACCAATAAATATAAATGGGAAATAAATGAGTTGATTGCTATGTGTTCTCAAGAGGAAGAGTGTCACACCCCTTGCTAGGCACGACCCGATCGGTACCAAAATGCAACTCTTACGTGAATATGAAATTTTCACAACTTTTTAAAACTTTTATTACAAAACATATTTACACTAAAAATAAGGTCCCAGTTCTCGTCTTCTTCGGGCTCAGAGTTCCCGAACCTGTTTAGATTTCCAAGATGCGAATGTCGAATGCCAACGTGACCTCTAAGGCTTCCTTAAGTCTCTATGACTTGCGTAATCTTGTACCTATCTAATGTATCCTGCATAAAAGCAAAAATAAACTTCAGCAATGAAATTGCTGGTGAGTCGTGGCCGGTGACTTTAAAACTTTTTTACATCTTTTTGCATAAACATAGCATTTGAAATCAATAATACCATTTGACTTATACCGTATAACATTTAAATTAACCGGGCGCCCTTTTAGCCCAAACCATAAAATCATAAAACCATTAAAATACATATTCTTACTTTCATTCAAACATTAACATACGTATTCAAACTTTCGTTTCAAACATTAACATAAGTATTCATACTTTCATTTCTTTGCAAATCAACGACACTCTTTTGGGCCCGAACCATAAAACATAAAACATTATCATATCATATGTATTTCTTTCTTTTAAACATTAACATATCATACTTTCATTTTCTTTCAAATCAACGGCACCCTCTTGGGCCCGAACCATAGAACATAAAACATTAACATACGTATTCCTTCCATTTATTTTCAAATCAGTGGCACCCTTTTGGGCCCAAAACATAATAGCATAAAACAACATTCATACATTTGGAACCATAGTAAATCAAATCTCCCACGCACGAGTCTGCTAATGTATACGCGGCCAATAGTGCATCGGGCCTCACAAAGACCCAATCCCACTCCTCAGCAAAGGTCTCACTGATCTACTCGGCACCGACTAGATGCATATACACCCCGAGGCCTAAACTTACAGCCTTAATGAACCCTGACCCCTAGCAGTGTCGTCTAACCATTCTTATCATTATGTAAGACTATACTAGCGGGTCCATTATTTTTCTCCGACCCCTAGCACGGTCACCCACAACTTTTAGTGGGGCCGAAACTACCGGGTCCATTATTCATTATGTCATTAACCACAGAGTGCCCATAGCATAGCCACCTTACTAGACGCACTTAAGTAAGGCCAAACTAGCGAGTCCATCCTTGGTTTACCATCAAATCGAAAATCGAAGAAAATCATATCATAAATCTCATAATCTTTATCATATAAATACCATAATTTCATCTCATAAAATACTAAAATAATATCATAAATCGCATAATCTTTATCATATTAATACCATAATTTTCATCTCATAAAATACTAAAAGCATATCATAAATCACAAAATCTTTATCATATAAGTACCATAATTCTCATCTCATAAAATACTGAAATCACATCATAAATCGCATATCCCTTATTACGAAATATCATAACATAACATCATTAGAACATACAATGAAAATAACATCACATATATAATTCACGTCATATAATATATCATGTCATATAATACCATGTATGAAAACCTCATTAAAATACTTATACTTATAAAAGACTTTGCTTGAAAACTGTCCATAACATATCATAATCGTATTTTGAAAATACATTTTTGCTTTGTAAAACCTTTGCTCATATACAATCCTCAAACATATTGAAAACATTAAAAAGAGAGGGTGAGGCAAAATCATCTCTTGTCCTAAGAGTTTTCTGATTCGTTATAAGCTTTCCTGTAGAATCATCCTTCCTAGCACGAGATCCTGTCATAGATCAACGTGCATCTTCGGTTATTACCTATTATTTTGTTTTGCGTATCTTACTCTGGCACACCCGGCCCTCATGGGAGCTCACACGTCCTAACACGTGTTATCTTCTTTAATTAATGTTCATTAACCTTATATATTACTTTAGTGTCTTTCCTTTTACATATAAGATACCTTTTACCCGTTTGTTCATTTATACTTTTAATTATCAATACTTTAAGAACTATTTTCTATACTAAACCTTTTGTCGTTGTTTTACGGTCTTTTGCCTTATTTTATTAAAGTATCATCTTTCATGTATACATACTTACATACATATTTCCTTCTTTAATATATATATCTTTATCTACAAACCCATTATTAATAATTGTCATCATACTTGTAGGTATCCAAGAAACTCATTTATTAACAATTACTTTAAATGTACGATATAATTCTAAATTACACTTTTGCTATAAAATACACTTCTTCGGTCACATACATAAAACATACTTTTGAAATCCAAATACCGTGTATACATTTATCACAAAATACCATATACTTATTCCTTTGAAATCCAAGTACTTTTTTTCAAATCTTGAGAAAACCAATATACTTTAAATTACGAGCCTATCATTATTTATCTTACTTTCAATTCCAAAATTCTATATATATGCGTCTATTGTAAAATACCATGTTTATCCAATACAATCTATCATAAAATATCTGTTGATATAAAAATATCGTACGATTTTCAAAAGCCCTTTCTTTGTAATAATCATCTATTTACAAACATAAACGTAGATATATATGGCACTTGAAAATCCATTGTTAATACTTTATACCTTATACCCGAATATATGTTTGTTACAAAATACCATTAACCAGATACATAAAATACACGTTTCCAAATTCCCAAATCTTATACAAAAACATATAGCATTTATTATCCAAATTATCCATTCTTTTTCATTCATACATTTATAAATTGTCTTCATTTGTTTACTTCAACTAATTATCTCAAGTCTCTCATGTTCACACACGATCATTTACAATACATTTATCAAACATAAATCTCAATTATTTTCATATTCATTTATCGACCGTGTTTCCAGATATATCACGAATTCTAAACACTAGCGCGCGAGTAAACACATAATGATAACTATCAAGTGTGCGGTTATACCCCCTGACACGGTTTGCGCTCGCGAACTTCAAGACCGACATGCAGCATGACCCGAACCCATCATTGTGTTCGTTTTTACATCACATGCAGCCTGACAACCTCTTTTCCTTGCAAAATAACCGATCAAAACCTATTTTTTTGTGCACACAGTTTGTTACAATCTGATCTTCTGACCAAACACATACTTCTAGACACCTGTCCAAAAATTCGTTTTTTGAAAACGTGCGACTATGTGTAGGAGGCTACAGTTCAAATTTCTTTATGATCCGACCGTTGGATAATCGGGAATCAATGATTCTCCGGGACTGCGTTTTCATAGTCGAAGTTCCGATCAGACACTTTGAGACACAAAAAATCACACTTATAAAGATCCAATCAAAATCTACACCGTTCGTATGGACAATATATAAGTTTTGAATAACATATCCAAAAATGAGCTCGTTCCCACAGTTAGATCGACGGAACGCATCTCTGGAACACCATTGTGTCAAAATGAACGGAAACTCAGTTTTGGCAATGATTTCGTTCATGTTTTTGGCCCTTAATCACGATTATAAGCTTAGAGTTAAGAGAAACCGAGCTTACCATGATGATTAGGACCTCGAGAAATGGTTCGGGGTAGAAAATTAGACCTCGATCATTCGGCTGCTGCCAAACCACCATGAGCCTCAACCGGATCGCCGCTAGATTTGTCGGAGATCGTCGGATTCCGGCTAGCTGCTCTCCCAGCTCACTCTCTATCAAAACTCACCTTTATGTGTGTGAAAAATGAAGAATAAAGGGGTGTGCCTCCTTGTATAGCTCTCGTTTCGTATCGCGTTCCGATCGCGTCTCGGTTCGTCACGTATCCCAAAAATCGTCATGACCATATCTCTAGATCTGGGATGTTATGAGGATTATACAAATCTTATCGAATTATTTATTTGTCAAATAAAACTAATCCGGTGAACAAATACGTTAACTCGACACTATCGTGTATCTACCACGTTTGTCCGTTTCTTACGTTTTTCGCGTAACGATCATTGCTCCGATCCTACCAATATTACTAACCTTCATAATTTAGTATCTTGAATTTAACTTTTGCATCGATCACATATCTTGACGTTTAACTAATCGAATCTGGCTAATACGCATTAACGCAGTTTTACCGTTTCGTATTCATGATTCACGTTCGGCTTCTAGGAACTAACTTTTGGATTATATTTAATATTGATGTTTGTAAGGTTTGCTTTTACTTATTTTATATTTTTTATAATTTATTTTTATGTTATTATTATTTTGTAAAATATTTTGATTATACAAAATTATATGTAGTATTCGTCTATACCGAGACAAATATATGCGGAGGCCTAATTTTTACGATGTTCAACAACTTTATGACTATCATGAGGAGCGACATGGTTATCCCGGTATGTTTGGCAGCATCGATTGTATGCATGTGGAGTGGGATAACTGCCCAACTACATGGAAAGACGAATTCCAACGAGGTGATCACAATAGACCTACTATCATGCTAGAGGCAGTGACATCTCAAGATCTGTAGATTTGCCATTCGTTTTTTGGTGTAGCCGGGTCCAATAACGATATCAACGTTATAACCAATCTCTAGTATTTAATGACATTGAAAACGGCACTGCCCATGGATCTTCATTTTATTGCAACGACACGTTCTACAAATACGGGTACTATCTCAGTGATGGTATTTATCCTAAATATGCTACGTTGGTTAACTCTTATTCAACCATGAACGATGATAACGAAAAGCGTAACTACTTTAAGAAGCGCCAAGAATCAGCTCGAAAAGATATAAAACAGACATTTGAGGTTCTTAAAAAGATGTGACATATAAGTGCTAACCCGACACGTGCTTGGATACCCAATGAAATAAGGAACGCAATGTATGCTTGTTTGATTCTATACAACATGATTATAGAAGACTAAGGTCATGCCATTTGAGAATACTATGATGAGCCGGATGAGAATCAACATGTAGAGATCAGCGATGAAGAGAAACAAGCAAATCACGCTCACATCCACAATGAAGATATACACATAAACCTTAAATCACATTTGGTTGAACACCTTTGGAGCAACCTTCCAAGTAATATGCAAGACTCACCCGTGTGATTTATATTTATGTATTTTGTTTAATTATTTTTATGTATTTTTTAAGAATATTTGAGTGTTTAATTCTGTTTTTTTTATAATTTACTTGTTTTTAACTTTTAATAATTATCTAAATTAAAAGAATTAACAAAAATAAATGATTAAACTAATTAATAAATTTTCTCTCTTAATCACTTACCAATTACACCTCTTTTTTCATTACCCAGCTTTCATACTTTCTTTCATGTGTGACGCTGATACGTCATCACTTACACCCCCACCACCCCTCACCACTACGCATAATCTAAGAAAAATAGATTTCTTCTAATTTATTAAAAAAAGATGCGTAGTAACGAATTTCTATGGTCAATGGTGTACAAATTATTATCTCATTATTTAAAAACATATTAACTTGAGTTTTGCAACTAAACTGATTAAACATTTGTTTTTATTAAGTTCACATGAGGGAACATAGACTCATCTAAAGTTTCAAATTTAACAAGATAGCATCTAATAATAAGTGAGAAAGAGTGGTCCCCCACCAACTACCAAAATTTTCACTCATTTCTGTTTTCTCAGAAAATATTTTTTTTAACAATAACGATTGGCAAGGGGGTTATGGGGTGTTTATAATTGTGTTTATGACTGTTCATTAAACATGATAGTTATTAGACATTTACTAAAATATTTAAAATATATGTGAAAAACATAAGAAAAAGTGGTTGTGGGTGAACCAAACCCTTTTGATTGGTTTGTAAGTTTTGGTTTAATAGCAACTCCATGCAGAAAAAGTAAAAAGATAAAACTAAGATGTTGATAACTTGACGTTGTCCCTACAACCACCTAGTTTGGTTAGCACTCCTGTCGCTGTTCGACCTTTCATTATTATTATTACTAGGTTAAAATTTATACATATTAAATAAAAAATAATAATAAATTAGTTTAATGATAAAACTAAAACTTTTAAATTCAAAAATAAAAATAGTTAATACTTGACACGTTAAAAAAAGTCTCTATTAAGGGTGGACTGAAACTGTTAAGCATTGCAAATTTTAATAAAGGAAAAGTGTTATTTGCTCTTTTAAAAATATAAGATAAATATTTAATTAGATGATAATAATTAATTGATTTTAAAATATAAATCTATTTTAGAATTTAAGATAAAAATAAAAGATTATAATGTTGTCATGTGACATTATTTTGAATCAAGTATTGACTTTTTTTTTCCTTCAACTACTAACGAAAAACTATTAAGATTTCAAACGTTAAGAACGAAAACCGTTAAAACTTGAAACGTTAGGGACGGAAAATGGTAAGACTTGAAACGTTTGGAACGAAAATTGTTAAGATATGAAACATTATGGACATTTATGTTAAAGACAAACTAAAACTGTTAAACATTGCAGACTTAGGGATAACAAATTACAATTTACACTTTTAAATATATAAGATAAATATTTAATTAGATATGAGAAGGTTCATACGAAAACCACTTACTCGTGCGAGAACAAAAAAAACCACAACTTAAATAACTTTAAACATTTATCATTTCTTCATACGTTATTATTTTTTAAAACGAATTACACCATTGAATCACAAATTTTCCATCTTTCAAATGAGTACAATAAAGTCATATTCAAAAGGAAAAAGAATTTGCGTCATAAAATTTGCAGTATGATGATAATTTACAAATTATACTTCTTTAAATTTATATTTGCGTTTCTAGAAGAGATTTATTCAATTTTTTCTTAATTTGTTTATCTAATTATGTATACTGCATATATATGAAGTATGACATGCTACAGTCATAGTACACATATACAGTATGATTATAATTCATATATTTTAGTACATTGAGCTACCTTACGCATTTTCTATAAGTGTTTTTTTATGTATCTATGTATATTACAAGTAACAGTTAAAAAAAACTATACTACAAGTATACTACATATATGTAGTATACTACAACTTACGACGCGAAGTTTTTTTTAACATAGCTTCATTATACTTGTTTGAAAGAGGATAAAATTTGTGATTTAATGGTGTAAACTGTTTTAAAAAATAATAACATATGGAAAAAATGAGAAATATCTGAAGTTCACTTAAGTGTGGTTTTTTTGGTTCTCGCACAAAAAATGTTTTTTCTCATGAACCACCACCCGATAAATAATAAATGTAATTAATTTTGAAATTTAAATCTATTTTAAAATTTAAGATAAACTAAACAATATATAAAATTCAAATAACCGTGGTGTTGACATGTGGTATTCTTGTTACTCATTTATTAGAGATAAATATTAAATATTATATTTGAAAAAATAGCTAAATAGATATAAAATATAAAACATGACAAATGAGAATAATAACTCTTAAGCACATAAAATTGTAACTCATGACTTAAACAAGTAATACAAATTTATAATGAAACATAAGATTGAAATCCATATGCGTCTATGTGACACCCTAAATCCCCAGGATCCAGTCACATTTGGATTTACACAAGAACACATGATCATACATAGAATAATAGCGGAAGACTTCTTTATTCATATCAAAAGGTTATATTACAAGCAAATGCCAAATTATTACATTCATAA